>JACXGJ010001387.1:0-85450 GCA_016801105.1 Esox niger | reverse complement strand
AACCAAAATAAACCACAACTACGTGCACAAACATTCAACATAAGTAGGTTCCCCAATTGGAGGCAATAACGAACACCTGCCTCCAATTGGGGAAACCAAAGCACATAGAGGTGGCTAGAGCCACCTATTTAGGCCATGTCCTGGCTATGGCCCCAGCCAGCGCAAAGATGGCTAGGGGCATAGCCAGGACATGACAGACGGATGCCTTTACTTACAAAGAAAAACATCCAAGCCAAGCTGAAGTTTGCAAAAACAAACATCAAGTCTCCCAAAAGCACATGGGAAAATGTGTTATGGTCTGACATTTTGGCCATAATTCCAAAAGGTATGTTTGGTGAAAAAACAACACTACATATCACCCAAAGAACACCATACCCACAGGGAAGCATGGTGGTGGCAGCATCATGCTTTGGGGCTGTTTTTCTTCAGCTGGAACCGGGGCCTTGGAGGGAATTATGAACAGTTCCAATAATCAGGCAATTTTGGTACAAAACCTTCAGGCGTCCGTTAAAAGTCCGGTAGTGGTTAGAACTCTCCCCTCCCTTTTCTGCACACCTTTCTCCTCTTTGCACATATACTTTTGCCATGTTGCAGATTTTGCCTCCCTGTTATTAAGGAATGTACACATGGCAGTGACCCATTGGAGGTTCCATGGTCTATGTTCTTCATGCAATATTTGCTAGATGCAGTATTCAAACCCTTACAACAACAAAATAACACACATCCTGGGGTAGAGTGAAAACCCTTCTTTACCCATACTAACCCCACGGCCACCAGGGTAACATTCATTTACCCCTCAAAGATTTAAGTTATTTTTTCAATAGAATTGTTCATGTTATAGGTCACATTAAAGGTGAAAAAAGTTCTGACATGATTCATCTTTGTCAAAACAAATGTATCACAAAAAACTGCATTTTTAACAAGGGTCTGTGGATTTTTATATCCACTGCAAGAGAATGAAATAAAGGACAGTCATGGTAACATTCTAGATTACTATACTCCTCATGATAACAACCTTGGAAACATTGTCCCACTTGGCTCAGTTGTTAGAGCACTGGGCATGCAACGACAATGTTGTGGATTTGATTTCCACAGGAGACAAATAAAAAACATTGATTCACTCACTACTCCAAGTCACTCTGAATAAGAGCATTGGCTAAATTACAAAGCATAATTACAACATAATATTAATAATGTAAACTCTCACCCATTGCTTTAAGAAACTCCTCATGGTTCTCTTGACTGTGGATTTTCCATTTTCCATTGAAGGCCATGACAATCTCAGTAGTATAAACAACTCAGCGTTATGACCAGGTGCCAGCAGTTTTCTTAACTCAATGGAAATGCAGTTAAGGCAAACTAATGGTAGGTCTGTATGTTGTGTGATGTGTCTTTTTAAAGGAAGAACTCTCCCCTCCCTCTCCTTCGCTTTACCTTTGTACTCTTTGCACATATACTGTTGCCATGTTGGGGATTTGGCCTCCCTGTTATTTAGGAATGTACACATGGCAGTGACCCATGGGAGGTTCCATGGTCTATGTTCATCATGCAATATTTGCTAGATGCAGTATTCAAAGTCCGACAACAACAAAAGAACACAAATCCAGGGGTAGAGTAAAAATCCTCTTGACTCATTACACATACTAACCCCACTGCCACTAAGGTAACATTCCCTGTTCATATCTTTCCCACAGAGTCTCCACTGAATCTATCAATTACGTATGTTTGTCAGTGTGTGCTTATAAACTGACAAATATCATTTTAGCTTTCCTATACAATTTAAACCAAAAATGTTCTGGCCATCAATCTAGACGCAATACCCCATAAAGTAAAACACCGTTTAAGACATGTTGCTAATGTATTGACCATAAAAAACAGAAATATGAAATGTACATAAGAATTCGGACCCTTTATTCAGTACTTTGTAGAAGTGTCTTTGGCAACAACCACAGCTTGTTAGTATTGGTGAGTATGCCTCTACCTGCTTTGCACACTTGGTTTTGGGCAGTTTTTCTCATCCTTCCCTGCACATCCTCTCGAAGTCTGTCAGTGTGTCAGTGAACTGCGACCTTCAGGTCTCCCCACAGATGATTAAGTCCAGGCTGTGTGCAGATTGATGTGGAAAAAATATATTTACTCACTTATAAATTAAATCTGTAACAAAATAGAAACAAATGAAAGGTGTCTGAATACATTCTGAAGGTGCCATATTATACACAGTACCTGTCAAAAGTTTGGACACACCTAATCATTCAAGGGTATTCCATTATAATTACTAATTTCCACATTGTAGAATAGAAAAGACATCAAAACGATGAAATAACACATATGTAATTATGTAGCAACAAATAAGTGTTAAACATTCAAATCTATCCATGAAAACCCAACTGAGATGGTTGGGATGAGTTGGACCGCAGGGTGAACTTTTGGCTGGTATGCAAAAAAATTGTATATGGTAGTTGCCATATGTAAAGAATGTATATACAGTATAATTGAAGTAATTGATAGGCTGATATGAAGATGACTATGATAAAAAGCATCAGGGAAGAAATCATATATTTGTTAAGCTCATTTGAATGTAGGAAAATCTCATTTGTAGTACACATGTTGAGAAAGTGAGATGGAGGTGAGGTTTACGAGATTGTAATTAGTTTAACTTATCTCTCCTTTCACTTTTTGGCACAATGATACATTGTTATTTCTCCAGGGCCCGCTGCTCACCATAAATCAATTTCTGAGTAATAATTTGTGTTCTCAACTAAATCATGTTGAATCTCTCAGACACGACATCCGTACATACAATGCAATTTGGCCTAACCGTGTCTCGTATTCAAAATTATTGTTGATCAGTGAGGACCGTTCGGCATCATTTCAGACAAGGGTGGAATTTAGACAGGAAAAGAGAAGTGCTAAAATTCTAATATTTAAATGGTATGGCAGAAGTTGATTAATCTGAACAAAATGAGTGATTTTATTTTGGTTCTAGTACAAAGAGTTAATGCCCAATGGATCTTTTACCAATACATATCAATGTTTCTTTTTTTGGCAGACAATATTTCCTGAAATGTGGGATTATTTCCTTATAGTAGAAGATAAGTACATAACATAATCCGTTATTCCAGTGAAGGCACCATAAGTTCAACAGTATCCACAGGATGTGTCTCTCTTTATCTCCACCAGCGTGACTTAGGTGACTATGGTCACAAAGGGAGCTTGTGCCAGTCTACAAGAATGATAACATAATGGCAACACTTTGGGGTCAAAGGCTGTTTTCTTTCAGAGAAGCCCTATAAGCATGGTCAGCAGGCCGACTGGGCCTGTATCTTCTGCCTCCGGCGTGCAGTTCCTGTGGATGACAGGTAGAGGGTGAGCTTCAGTGTTAAACACCCAGTCCTCCAGAGACAGGAGATCATCTTCGGAAAACAGCAAGTACAGATACCTGGACAAAAAAACGACAGGAGACAAAAATAAAACTTTACTTACTCTTTACAATAGTGTCATGGTGTTTTTAGTACTAAATCAGAGACACATTCAAGATGAGATATATAGTCTGTAAGCACACAAGGGTAGAGACAAATAGTGAAAACAGACAGTTGTCCAGCACTGTACCATATTGTTAAGTTATGGTTATTGCTAATTAAAAGCAGGAAAATGCTTTGAGCAAGGGCAATGATAATGTTCATCATATGCTTGGAATGATCAGATATAGAACCCACAGACAACGTGGGTCAGCTGCATTCCTGGCATCTGCTTATCTTTGCTTACTTCAGTGTTTCGGCCAGAAAGAAACTCGGTTGCAGGTTGTCATGTTGGGCCATATGGCCGTAGACATCGATAATACCGGAAAAACCTGTGGCAATTCTACAGTGTCGCTCCAGAGCCTGAAAAATACATCCAAAGTACATAATTTGCAAGTAGGAGACCATCATTTCTATTGTACATGAAGTTGGTAGGTAATTCAGGTCTGGATAGTTGAGATAATCATAAATAGTATCCAACAGAATGAGAGGGAAATGTGCCACTAGACACAAATATAATTGCCAAAACTGTACGGCCTCACCTCCAGAACCTCCCAACCCCAGTCTCTGTACTTAGGGTCATGGGTCAGTCTCCACATGTACATGTAGCTCTCCACGACCTCTGGCCTCAGGAGGTAATGCCTCTCGTTCACCCTGGGAGCTGTGGCCTCTGCTCCGTCATCGAACCGGAACACCTCTGGGCCAAGCATTGTAGCTGTTGGGTTTAAGGTTGGATTTAAATGTAATGCCTTCAACATTATGTAATACTCATATTTAGCAAAAGGTATTGCTAAATTTTTTACCCACGAAGAAATGTACATACTGCATATCCAGTGCCTGCAAAGAGGTAAATAAGTAAAATGTTTTATACTGTGCATATTAGAAACAATTATTATCTGAAAAAGCTTGTAGTAAAGTTTTGTGGTTTTATTGTGCAAAGCATTATTACAAGCAAACAAAATGCACTGTAAATGACTCTATCTTTGTGATCAAAGTTGAGAAACGGGCTGAAAAAACTCAACAGGAACTAACAGTAGTGTGTTCAATTTAATTCTAAAGCCACCAACTCTGCTACCCTTGGAGAACGGAAATGTAGTCTGCTCCTTTGTTTTCATAAAAATATAAGACTCACCCACTAGAAGCCACAGCAATCAACATTATTCAGTTATCATTCAATCGGACTGGTAACTATGCTTCTAAACTACTGATATTTTATATTTTTCTACATTTAGTCATTGTAATTATTGCACTAATTTCATCTAAATCTTCATTCCAGGTTCTTGGATCAGTTCACAAGCTACAGACTTGCATGCATATCCATACACATAGATGTCTGTGAAGCTTAATGCATGCAGTATACAGTGCATATATAAAGTATAAAGGCTACACCCAACTGAACATTTTCACAATTTGCAGATTGTGTGTCTCAGTGTCAATCATTTAGATTTCTTTCCACGTATCGACACACCATAATCCACACTTTGAAGTTGCTGTGAGCACCTAGCTTTTAAAAGAGGTTGTGGAAAGAAAATGATCAGTGCACAGGTATAAAAACAATTCAGTGGTTTTAAATATTAATTAGAATCCCAAAACACATTAAAAGCTACAGTGAAAAGGCTAAGGAATAAAAAGGTAAAATGTTCTTGAGTGACCCAATCAGAGCACTGACCAAAATCCAACTGAAAATGTCAGGCATGACTTGAAGATGACTATTCATCAACACTCCCAGAGGAACTTGAAAGGCTTTGTAAAGAAGAGTGATCAAATATTGCCCATTAGAAACTTAGGCTCTGCCTCCATTTAACATTATCACTCATTATATCTCATACTAAGTTTACAAGTGTCTAAGAATCTTCCTTTAAAATCCTAACTGATGCCAGTCAGGTTGGCAAGGAGTATGTCAGCAGGACAGCTCCTCAGTCTGCCCAGTCTGTTGACTGTAGATGCAATATGTTGTGATGTGACGTTTTGCGTGGCTTGTTGATTTTTGGAGAGATCCCTTAGAAAAAAAAACTTCAATTTCCTTAACATTTCAAGCCAAAGACCTCAGACAAAGTGACACAACGGCTTTCCTACCCAAAGATGCGAGGTGGAAGCCTGTATCTAAACCAGGACAGCAGTGAGGATGCAGACATTTCCACTTGCTCGGTAAAAGGCCATGGGAATCTCCACTCACTTGCACTATGTTCCTGTGGTAACTGCTTTGATGTCACATACAAACACAATACCTTATGTGCTTTTGAAGGAACTACTGCTGATCTCTTTTGCAATTACAAATACCCCAGTAATCTAACCATTGCAGAGACAACCTGGATAAAAACTGATTTCAAATACTTGGACTGCATCAATCGTGTGAGTTTCCGTGGTAACAACCTGAAAAACTCCACCCGAGAATCACAAATCTGAAAGAGTGACTCAGATTAGTACAGATTCACATTTAAAACACAAGATGGCAGAGAGCACAATCATCCATTTGGGGTCTATCTGTCTGTCACAAATTTTCAAGTAGTCATTGATCCTGCCACTGCAAATTAGGGCGAGCCTGTCCGGATCACTTGTAAGACTTCATGTCTTACAGTTTGGTTAGGTTATGAAGGCAATGTGACATTACTTAGTTATTGTTTGTTTTGTTATTGTACTGTTATTACATTCCATTAAAGAAAGCATTAATGAACTACTTCATGAATTCGTCTACTTAGTGGAACTTGCATGAAGTTGTTTCCAACATTTCCTATTCAGAATGCTATGTTTAGTTAAGGGACTTTTGAAACCCAATACACAAGGTGTTATAGGGGTGTTACAGGTCGTTTTCTTCTTTGACCTCTTCCTTAAAAACACGTAAAAATCTTTAACTAATGGTAATTCATTTTAAAACCTTCCTCTTTCCATTTCCTATTATCTAAGTAATAACAATTCACACCTCAGTCTTGGTTAAATGTAGAGAAGAGGTCCAATACTGAGCATTTTAGAGCAGATCCAGGTTTTTTTTTTGTTTCAGAATTGGGCGACCTGTATGAAAGCAGTAATATTTACGTGTGCGTCTGTAGGCCTCGTGGCAGGTATGGGTAATGTTAGCAGCCAGGTCCCGTTGATGCTGCCTAGTCCCTGGGCTGCTGTGTTCAGCCCCAATCCCAATCATCCCTCCAGAGAAGCAGGCTAGATGATCCATCCTATGATCCAGGACGCCCCCTCGCCACTCAGCTATGTAGGTCAGGCCACCAGGGGACTTCTGGACCAGGTTCTTGTCTATTGCCTAAAGAAAAGGCACAGAAGATGGTGATCCTTACTAAACGACATTTCCTCTTCCTTTTTTGTTGTGTTTCTCTTGTTCTTTTGCTTTACCAATCTGCTTTTCCATTGTGAGAAATGACATGTTAACAGGATTATTCGAGATTTTGACCATGCATGTGTACCTCCAGAGCTTCATAATACATCTTTTGAGCCTCTTCATCAGTTCGGTCTGACATCAGGTATGATTTGATTAGATACTCATAGAAGCTGTCACCAAGGGCCCCAATGGAGACTGAATCTGAAGTGAGTCACAGAGTGAATCGTAAATCAGCACGCGATTAGGAACTTCTTCCATTTGGACTTTTGAAAACAATTTATGTAAACTGGACACTTACGTTGCTCCCAATTCCCGGTGACTGGATTAAGAGCATTTGGGTAGAGGCCATGTGGCTTGTCCAGCTGTTTCAGATGCTTTCGAATGTTCATAACCTTACAGCATAAAAGAGGGAAGGAAAGGTCTGAAAGAAGTTGTGGGTCAGTTGGTAAAGCATTGTGCTTGCTTTGCCAGTGTTGTGGGTTTGATTCCCATGGGGGACCAGTACAAAGAAAAATTATAAACTCACTATAAATAGTAAGTTGCTCTGGATGACAATGTCGGCTAAATGACTTACAAGTAAAATGGCATTAATTTAACAGTAAAGGTTGAGGTTCGGGTTAACAGTTGTGTTACTTGCCTTCTCAGTGTAAATTGAATCTTTGGTGAGTTCTGACAGATGAACAAACTCCAGATGCAGGGTTCCAATCTCCGCTAGAACACTGCTCCTTCGCAAGTCCCCACCCAATGGCCGCCTGGAGTCGCTACCTCGGCAAAAGACTAAATCATTAATTACTAATTAACTTGGTACAAGCAATGAAAAACATCTTACACTTTTTTAAACCAGAAAATTCTGTGCAGTTTTTCAGATTATTCTACTATTTTAATGACAAAAGTTTTACTGAATTTAGAACACTTAGCACAATAGTAATTTAAATGAGATGCATAAGTTATAGTATTTTACTTCCTCAGCAAAGAAGCTGAATGCCATTCTCTCCAATATACATAATGGTCTCACATGCTTATATCGGTCTTATTTGAGACAGCAGTAATTATATGTGGTAAGCGCTTATGAAAAATCACCAAGAACAATTATTTGTAACTGATAAGCCTTAAATGGGTGGAACTGATCATGAATGACTGGTGTTGATTGAACAGAAGTACTATCCAAGCAAATTAGAAGGACTATCCTCTTTTTGTTCAGTTTTCAGCTTCCTCTGTTCCTCATTGACTTCCATAATGTTCTATATTTAGATACTGGGAGAGGGGGGAAGGGTTAGGCTGTCTTTACCTACTCAGAACCTCTGTCATTCCCAGACACCTGACACATCGATTCCAGACAAAGCTTTGATTGACAGCTAGGGAAAAGGAAACGGACAGGCTGTCAAGCTGTCAGAGCTCTAGCTTAGCTTCCCCTTCTTTTAATGGCCATGGCCAACTGCTTCTCACCTCACTCACTTCACACCTACTTTGCCTAGGGTCAAGAAGCGAGAGCTGGGACACAAGGAAAAATGGAATATAATGACTCTCATTACTGTGTGAAAATCTCTCTCTGATCTGATGTCCCTTTCGCAGTGATTTTAATAACATTACTGTCATTTTAACTCAATTAACCATTTAATAATCTAGTCACTCTGTTTAAGATTTTGTCAACCCAAACATGTTAACAGGAAACATTGTGTCTGTAAAAAAGGTACACAAACAATTAGAATGTTGTCCTTTCAACATCATTTCAACCAGAAAATGCTAGCGGTGACTGGTCGAGTCAGGTCCCGACCTAACCAATTGAAAATGCTGCCTACCCAGCCAGGTTAACAAATCCATGTGGGATACCGGTGGGTGTGTTGAACGCAGGAAGCAGCTTCATCCCCAGCTCTACTGCTTTCCTCTTAAACACCTGAAGGGACAAGGCAGCTGTTCAGTTGAGTTGAGTCAGTTGAGCTGAGTTGACTCAGTTCAGATGAGTTGAGACAGTTGATTCAGTGGAGTATTTTACCGTTCAGGGAGTTTGTGTAGGCCAATGGGTATCTAGCTGTGTCCCATTTATTGTTTCCTGGCCTGCATGGTTCCGGTCGCAATGTGTCTAATGACTTTCCTTCATGAATTCAGGAGGACCATGCAATTTATACCGATTGATGCACATCTTGTAAAAATCCACAAGTATAGCTTGACAAACTAACAAACTACACCACACTGTTGTGTCAGTCTGACATGACATATTCTACAAACCCAATTTTCTGTATGTGAACACTGCAGCCAGCAACCACATTATTCTCTCATTTATGCAAAGACCAAACAGTACTCTTCCCTCCTTATGGTTATTTAAAGCTTGAACATGTCCTTGAGATAGTACATAGGCTGTATTCACATCCACACCATCTCATAATGAAAATAGTCCATGCTGAGGGAGGCACCTGACGGTCATGTTGCTATGGTTATCTGAAATGACAGTATATTGTCTCACTGGGCATAACCATAGAAGCAACGTTTCTGAATATCACCCCGACATTGATACCAAACTCCATGTATCAAGCTTCGCAAGCCTCCTTATAACGGGAGGCCTGCAAAACTGATCCTTAATAAGTCCTACCGCTTGATGGAGACAGTTAAAGTTTTCAGTTTGACTAAACACAGGGAGACCATAAACATTCCTCTTCTTAACTTCATCATGTTCCCGGCTGTGGAAACTCACCAAAATGAATCACCTTCAATGGATTTACTCCACGACAGAAGCTACCTTGACCAGAGAAAGCACTGATTGTGGATACACTCTGGATCTCAATCAACCTACGTGATGTCAGTAACGTATGCGGTATTTATGGAACACATAAATATGTCCGGGAACAATGAATTCTACTGAACGTATTGCACACAGCTAAATGTCTATGGTCCAATTGCAATGGTTGAAACGGATTGGTCACATTCTCAGGCCAGAGGATGTAGAAGGATCATCCTGAACACGGATCTATTTTAGGCCTCTTAATGCTGGAAAAAACATATCCCCTGAGTAATACCCTGTTAAGAAATGCACTGTGTGGAATGAACGACGATGGACGGACCTCACCTCCTCTCCAGTTAGGTAGTAGGCAGAAAGCAGGCCGCCCACATAGCGGATATTCACCTCAAACAGAGATGCCTCTCCGCCCTGTTTGAGAGAGATATAATTTCATTACAGACAGGGGATACTTTTTATTCTGTCTGACGAGCTGTCAGGCTGTTGGGCTGAGAATCTCTCCAGGGTGATTTAGGGATGTTTTTCATTTGTCTCAGTGTGGCACAATCTCCCAGCCTGTCACACGATTGATATGCAGGTCCAGTGTTCTCAGTGTGATGGCCCAATCCAACTGTCCAATTCCAACCTGTCTGCATACTGTTTGGGACGTCAATAGCCATAGTGGTCTACGCACATTACATACCCATACTGGCAACCTTAATCTGTTATAATAAGGAGTAAATCACCCACTTACTACATTTAGCTTCAGGCTGTTCTCCACCCACTCCTTGGCCTCCTGGTACTCATCATCAAGTCCCATGATGTACAGGGTATCCAAAGAGTCAACGATGGAGGCACCTCTTAAGCCACCTGTGATAGCAAACACATCTATATTCATATGGACTGTACTGCAAACCAGGCACATTTACTGCACAAGGGGTAAATACACAGAAGGCATTGATAAATACACTGGAGGCATTGATAAATACACTGGAGACATGGGTAAATACACTGGAAACATATACTGGAGACACAGCTAAATACACTGGAGACACTGGTAAATACACTAGAAACATTGATAAATATACTGGAGACACTGATAAATACACAGAAGATGTTGTTAAATTCACTGAAGACATTTATAAATACACTGAAAACATTGATAAATACACTGGAGACATGGATAAATACACTGGAGACATGGGTAAATACACTGGAAACATATACTGGAGACACTGATAAATACACAGAAGATGTTGTTAAATTCACTGAAGACATTTATAAATACACTGAAAACATTGATAAATACATTGGAGACATGGATCAATACACTGGAGACATTGATCAATACACTATAGACCTTGATTCACCTGTTTACTCACCAAATGTCCTGTCGTCATTGCCATTCTTAGAGAGTGGTCGCAGCTCATTCTCACCCCAGGCATAGCGTTTATAGCTGTCCCAAGCAAATTTCATCATCTGAAATAAAAACAAAACATCACTGGAATATGTATCCAAGTTTTGGCATCAGACTAAACTCTTTACATTCGTTTCATGATCATCCATTTGACATTTTACCAGTGGAAAAGTCCCACCTTTCAAACAAATCTTTGTTTAGAAAACAAAATCTGTGACTTCAGATTCCAGCCAATTAAAACAAAGAGCAGGGCATCCCACTCCCATAATTACCTTCTGAGCACATTCATTTCATTAAGATTGTGATTGGTGGTGATGTCTAAGACAAGTTGAGATCATTTGTTTTAGGACAGTGTGGACGAAATCAGCGATTTCAATGAGGTGTTAATGTGACCCGAGTGCACCTGTAACACCTATGGCCCCAGAACCCCTGTCAAATTCTGCAATATATTGGTTCTGAGAAAACTGAGATTAGACATGCTCTGGCCAGTAAGTAGCCAAGTAGACCAGTGGGTAGATGATGGCACAAACAAAGCAATGTCCGGGTTGCAGATTTGATTCACATGGGGGACCAGTACGAAAAGAAATGTAAAAAGTAAGCACACACTACAGTAAGTCAGTCTGGATAGGAGTTTCTGATTAATGGCTTAAATATCAAATGCAGCCTTTGCTTTTTCAGGTGCCAGTCAGTCCCCACCCAGGTCCAGGAGTGACATTATAAGGACGCACACTACCAAGTCTTACCGATCTCTTCTTACAGATTTCTCTATGAAGATGAACTACAAAGATTGTGTTGCTTTATTCATTCAAACAGCATTGCCGGAGAAGAAAGATGAGCTATTCAAGGTCTTTCAAAGGAAAAGCCTGGGAGTGGCTTCCGTAATCAAGATATACATACTGTTGCTTAGAACGATGTAACCTCTGAATCATCTAACATGACAATAATGTATCAGATTACATAGTTACACTTTATTTTGAGAGTTCCGTTTTCCATCTGAAGATGTTCTATAGATAGGTTGTTTGAAGTTTGTTGATTGTGTTACTATCAGCTGATAAGCAACTGCTTGCTACGGTTAAGTTTAGGTTTAGAATAAGGTTTAGGGTAAGGGTTAAGGTAAGGCATAGAATAAAGGTTAGGGTTTGGATATAGGTAAGGGTTAGTTGATAGTTAAAATGTTACCGATTGTCATTAGACAATCAGAGCACCTACAGGCACACTTTTGGGACTCCTAGGATATTGTGTTACAATAATATATATGATTATACATATTTTCTCCTTGAACAGTACAAAACTAAAAAGAAACATTGATAAGAAACTTTGGAAAAAAGGCAAAACTGTGTGTAATGGAAGGGTGTCAATGTAATTTTAGATATTGTATGCATGCTCTGATGGTTGAATGATCAAAAGCTAACAAACTGAAATTTGCATTTGATCGTGAGTGTGAGAAGTTATTTTTCTCCTTCCCATTATTTGTTCCACACCATGAATATCCTAATCAGAACACATACAAGCAATATTCACCCTGCTTAGAAGAGATGGACACAAAAAACACACGTGAGACCAATGTCCGTCAGAATAAGTCAAAAAGAAATTACACATTCACACAAAACACAGCCAGAACGAACCTAACCACAAAACAAAGGCAGAACAAACCGAACCACAAAACAGAGCCAAACCAAACCTCACCACAAAACAGAGCCAAAACTAACCTAACCACAAAACAGAGTGGTAGCACAACAAAAGGCAAAATGGCTGCTTTAACCCTATCCGTATGATGTATCCACATGCCTATGATATAGAATAATCTTCATGAAAAATATAATTTTCGTTTGTATGTCTACACACACACACAGACTATTTCTTTTTATGCAGTTTATAAAATACAGACACTATCATCATGACCACTGTAAAAAATATTCCCTTGGAAATAAGACCAACATTAAAAGTATAACAACGATTTAAGCTAATCGTCCTCCCAACCCTGTGATGACCACATATCCACTCATCTTCCCTAGTATATTATTATCCCATTTTCCTTTGCAATATATTCTTACCTGGGTGTCTCACTAGGGACTTGAAGCTACAAACGATCAACAATTGGTCTGAAATTAAAGAGAAACATTTTAACAATGTACACAATGATCTTTCCTATTGATTGACCTTGGCCTTTTAATTACCCCAACAATAAAGTTTGTAACCAACCAATCTTTGATTTTATTACATAACAACCATTCTGAGAACAGACTCCAAACTCAAGCCACCAATCGACAGTAGCAAAGGTATTGGACTACTGATTCCTATTCCATGTGGCAGAGTCCGAACAGGGCTGAATGTTCAACGTCCCATATAATGAGCATTCTTTGTGTAGCAAGAATTGTAAACAATAGTATAAATTGAAATACAAAATCAGTCAATTTTTGCTTTGCACAACAGTTTAAACCAGATACCATGATACAGAGATATCAAAAATCTGTACCCAACTACCATACGTATTATGCAGGATATTATTGTAAAATTCAAGACCATAGATGAAACTGATTCATTTACAACATACGACACGGCTCATTTTCTTCCATTTGTTTTTTAGCTAGGTGTTTTTAAATAGGTGTGAGAAAAAAACATGATTTCCTTGCCTCAACCACTTCATAACAGTTGTTGAGCTTTAGCCAGGCTGACACCCAACGTTAAGTCCTCTAAGACTGAAGGATGTGTCAACAGATCTAGCAACATTAGAATTCAGTTTGAGTTGCCCATCAATGAACAATGATGTCCATGTGCATCCCAATCCTTATTTTGTACGGTACACTATTTCTGACCAGGGTACACTATGTAGGGAGTAGGATGCCATTTTGGGCACAATACAGTGTCAGAAATAAAGCAGCAGCTTTAGAACAGATGCTTGTCGCTTTTTATAGTTTTATTGTTACCTACCAGGTTAGCAACGGCCTGGAAGAGTAAGGCTTAACTGCCTTGCCCAGACAGAATGACAGATTGCACCTGTCTCAAACTTTAGATGATTGCACTATTCCCACATGCTGATTAATTTATGAATTTCAAATACTTTCAAATTGTATTCCGTCAATACATTGACTATGGCGTGGCACTGACGTTTTCATAATCTGGGGATGTGCTTGAGTATAAAATTCAATACATTTTAATAAATGTAAAAGTGTGAATCCTGGATTATGGGGTTGCAACATAATGAGGATCTGAGATTCTTTCTGCCAATAACACTTATTTTCGGAAATAGATTGCCATTTTTAAAGCTCTCAAGGAACAGGGTTGGGCAGCAGGATCAGCATCCTGCTTTGGCACAAACCTGGCAAGCATTAATACATTATCGTAACGTCAATACTAATATGCACAGACCTATCACCCGCAATTACCTCTTTAACTTTCTCCCGACGCTCATGAGATTTGGGCTCGTTGGGCTTTCCATAATTGGCGCCATATGATGATTTCACAATGCAATTCCTCACTCTCACCGGTGAACGAGAGAGAATCGACCCAACGGCTCCTGCTTTAACTTTGTTGTTCACTTGACCTTGATTTTCCGTTGAAACTTTGACTGGACTCCTTGCGTTAATACTTTGTTCATGTTTCACATTAAAAGACGAACGTTGGAATTTTGAACGATGCCCTCCAATATCCAACGGAGGGGATTCAATGAGCGCATAATATCCAATGGGTGAGATAGACTGTACACTTTCTCCGTTCATAAAGTCCGTGTTAACTGTAGAACCGTCCAAATTCGTTTTAAATATTCGTTTTAAACGAGTTGTTTCTGGTAAAAATAACAACGCTCCAAACCCCAAACCTCCAAGAAATAATACGAATACAAATATTTGAAGTACGGATAAACGAAACGCCACCACTGAAGTTTTACCTGAGAGCATTTTGAAAACCATCTCATCTCACTCACTAAAACCACTACATTGCTGAAAATCGGTGAATAGTTTAAGTAGGCCTACACTGTTTTAGCTCTTAGACGCTGTGTGCACGCCAGTGGGAAATCCTCCCAGTCACAGAATAACCTACAAAGGGAGCAGTAGTCTGTTATGGCGAATATAATTTTATAAACGATGAAGCGGGGGGGGGGGGGGCAGGGACTCTTCCAAGGGATGCAAAAGCTTTAACTGTCAGCTAGTTCAGTGTGCACTGGAGCGGGTGACATGAGAACTTGAGTCGGCGGAGCATCCGGCAGGCTGCAGCTTTCTGAATAAGTTTCCGAGGTTTAGTGGAATATGCAGAGGTCCTAACGGTGAGTTGCGGTTTCAGTGGAATAAGCGGAGGTTCTGTGAGTTGCAGTCCTCCAAACGTGAAATGGCAATTGTGCTACTCCCTGTTAGGCAAGGTCGACTTCACGAGTGTTTTAAAGAATGAACCCACAGAAGCAGTTCACCACCTTGATGTTTGCAGAAAATGACAGGTTATCGTCTAGACTCTTGCCAAGGTTCTTTGCAATCTGGAAAAATACCGTATCAGCTGCAATGGACAGGCAGTCCCCATCTTGAAGCCTGACTGGTTTGGGTTAGGATCATCCAGAGATATGAAAAGTCGCTCAGAAGGCTCAAGTTTTTAGAACAGTCAAAATATATAACACCCGCACAAACGCAGTTTTTTCTACATTACCTCATCTGTAAATTAATCTGCCCAATCCCATCTTTGCCCGCAAACTTAATAAACATTTAAAAATGTCAGGAAACCTCCCCATCTGGCAACACAGGGGGATGGATGGTTGATGGTCTCCAATAATGGTCTAGTGAAGGGGATGGGTTAAGCGGGAAGGCTGCCAGGTTAACGGTTAAACAGGCAAGCTGTCAGGTGACCAAACCTCAGTAGTTGCAGGAGTGAGTGAAAGGATGATAGGACATCCTGAGGTATAATTTTCCAAAATCTGTTGATCAACTAAACCTTTGCCGACAGTATCTTAATTAACAGACTCCACTGTACATATATAAACACTTGGTTGGTTAACTCATACTGTTTAGTCATCTTTGTTGACCTGATGTTGATCTGTAAACTAACCTACCCATACAAACATCACAGTTCAATTGGATTCTTTTCCAAAACATTGTATTTTTTTATTATTAAAAGTTGGCACACTTTCCCCCCCCCCACATAAAAAACAGCTTAGAGGTCAATATTGATAAAGGTTGGCAGGTGTAGCCCCCCCACCTCGCTCTTTTTTAGAATGGAATACCTAATGACAAGGCTTTTCTTCAGAAACAGCATGCACATTTAGGCAATATAATCAGCGTTTACACAGACAGACAAACAGCCCTGCTACACAACAGCCATCAGTGTCAGGAGTTGCCACCAGCCATCGAGGGCACACTTTAAATCTATTACCAACTGCTTCACTGTTTGTCACATGGCACCATACGGCAGCGTCCCGGCTCAAGAAACAGAAAGGTTTTATTCTGGATCGCTGACAGTCATTTCCATTCTGTTGAACGCCTCATTGACACGATGATGATGGACAGGCAACGTGTAGCAGAGCTGATGTGTTATCAGAATTGCATTATCTGGCTGCAAATGGTTGTGCTCTAAGTAGTTGGGCGTCTCCCCTGTGATGCAGTCCCTGAGAAAACATGAATCATTTATGCAGGAAAAGTGAATGATGATAATTATCATGGGCAATGCTTATAGGGACACAAGTGCTGTCAAAAACCTGCACTCCTCACTCTATAGGAAGTGGCCCGACACAAAAACACATGGAAAAAGATTAGAAAACCAGGCAAATCTTGACACATGCTTTCATGATACTGGACATTGTAAAAGAAATCTTCACATTACCTTACACCACAACACAATTTATCCAAATGTGAAATGACCACAACAATGGCACAGAGATAAATGTTCCTATCAAATGTTCTAAGAAATATTCATTCATCCTATTATTCTTCTTACATGATGTGCTTTAGTTTCAAAATTGTGCTTTATCAAGACATGAAGATCTCATCATCATCATCATCATCATCCTCCTCCTTGTCCTTATGGGGACCGGGGTCACTCAGACAGCGTGCAAGACTCTGATAGTCCAGCTCCCTCTGGTGGTTATCAACCCCGGGTTCTATGGGCGTTTTCAGGTTCACCCTTTTGGGAAACCCCCCCTCTAGGCTGACCGCATCAGGGGTGCTGGGATAGGAAGGCTTCTCCAAGTGGGCAGTATGTAAATGGTCAGTGCTGAAAACCGGGTTGTCTAAAAGAGAGAAGGTAGAAAGAATTCAAATCTCCAAGCTCTTCCAAACATCCTCAAAATGCGATTTTCCCCGGCCTCAGACGTGTCACCACCAATGCCACTCTAATTCAGGTTTAGGGTGCGGCAAATTGTTTGGGGAGGGGAAAGTAGTGTTCTCTCTTTTGGACTATTATTAGTTCACAACGTTTTAGATGAATGACCACAAGAATGCTGTTCCCCTTTGAGAATGCTATACTCACTCTTATTCGACTCAAATCTGAATAGTCTAGATACTCCAAATATAAAGTGACACATATTTTAAGCATTATAACAGTTTCTGCTTTGGTAAGGAGCAGTGAAAAGAGGGCTAAAACATGGAGGTACTGTGTGTACCCAATCCAATAAGATAATTGGTTTTATATATTCCACAGTGCACTACTAAACAACACAACTCTTAAAATGTTGATATGGGTAAAGTTTCTAAAATGCAGGCCATTCTGTTCAATTATTCTACTTTTGGCATCAGAGAACTTCTCAAAACATGAAGGTGGGTTAGAGTTCCACCATGCATACGCTGCTCAGCCATTAGGCTTCATTTCCACGTAGGGAGTGAAAATATCACTGAATGTTTCAGATTTCTACATCCGCTGGGCCATCTGGCTCCTAGTGCCATCAGTGCCCTAATGAATAAGACACAGCTGTGAGACTCACTGACCCGATTCAAACCGGACTCTCCTGACACCCATCCTGGGCGACTCTCGGTTGGCTGGGACAGTCAGGTAGTGGCTCATCTGCAGACATTGTAACAAAGGCAAATACTGGCTCATTATTGTTACTGGGCAAAATCTCAGCGATGTTAAGATTCAGAAACATCCACTTGTGAAGATCACGGAGGTCCAGTCCACAACACTTACTCTCCTCTCAATCACGCTCACTCTCCTATCCATTTCCATCTTAGTCTTCCTCAGGCGCACCTCACTCATGTGGTCTTCCTCATCGGCCTCAAACAGAGTGTGTCTGCTGTAGGATCTGCTACGCATCTGAGTTGACAGGAACAGGTGTTAAGGTGCGTTGGCTGGTAAATTGAATATAAGCTGCACATCACTCTGATGAAAACTACAATTCAGGCCAATGTTATATTTGGATATTTATTGAAGCAGTCCTTCTCCCCAATGCACTCGGAATATGTTATGAATCTAGAGCTAGTTTTATACTTAAATGTTTTTTTGTTTTTTTTATCTAGCAGTAGCTTTTGGTTTTTATAAAGTAACCAAGATCAGTCTGAGTTTATATTACTACAGGGAAAAATAAATGTCAATTCTGCAAAACAGAGCCAAAGGACCAACTGAAAGGATTCCAGACTGCTCCTGGGGTTTCTTAATTTAATCTCGGTTAACGGGAACATTTTAACATTTCATTGTTTTTAATCAGAGAGTGAGAAAATCTTAACTACCGTAAGAGTCTGTCAAACAGATACTTTATAAGAAATGTGTTTATCACGCCACAGGTTTCTGATTTAATTCCAAGTTACAGCTTTTGGATTATGCATTCTTTTTTGTAATTGGTTAAGACTGTCTGCTAAATGACTGTACAACTAAAATAATTTGCTTCTGAAATAAAAGAGTGCCCTTATCCTTAATGGAAGTTGCTAGTAATCTCCTATCCAACAATTCACTAACCCTGTGCTAATGTAAAGTATGTCTGTAGTGTTCTACTTCTGGAGGAAAACCTTATTTCCAAATTGACATTCAACTTCAACTCTATCATCCATTTTAAAATGTCCAACTCACTCTTTGCTTGTTATTCTGAAGGTTGGACCTCAGAATCTTTCTGATCTCCTCCTCCTGTTTTTTAGAGACCCGTGGAACTGGTCTTGGCTCAATGTTCCTGGGGGGAGATGGATCACAAGTAAGCCCAAAACGCCATCACAACCAAAGGACACAAGAGATCAAATAAGGGAGGGTTAGTTGACATGGTAGAAGAGAGAAGGGGTGGAGGGCTAGGAGAGTTTTTATAGCATTTTTCTGTATTCATTTTGTCCTCATTTATGTTACAGTTGTATATTCAAAAAATAGTCCTTGTTGTTATAAGTAAAAAGTGGAAAACATTCTACAATTTTTGTTGTCAAAAATAAATACCTCTGCTTTACAGTAAAACACAGGAGCCAGTACATACTGCATGGAGACGGTAGAGGGAAGGGAGGATGACAGCTGGCCACTCTCCACCATCATAATGGCCTGCTTCAGCTCCATCTTGCGGTAGAACGCGATCAGCTCCGGCTCCTTGAAGTTCTCGCCCGCTATCAGCCATCTCTTCACATACGTCTTGTTAAAGCGACTGAGCCTGACAGGATAAGAGGAGAGGAATGAGGAGAAAAGACAATGAAAGGGCATATATGGGAAATTGACAGTTAATGCAAAAGAAAGTATACCATCATTCCCTGTTTATAACCTGCACTGAGTATTAACCACACCCAAATGTAAACCGCACGTGACTGTCATAGGGCACTACCAAAATGTATTTGTTGAAGAAGAAAATATGTTTTTGACAACCCTGGAACGGCAATTGTATCTTTATTTGCTACTTGAGGTTCAGAGACCTCTACGTCGCCAAGCAATCATCTGTGAAGACGTTTTGTGGAAACGGTTTTAAAAATGTCTACTTGTGTGTTAGCCGCACCCAAGAATAAACCGCCGTGGTTGAAAAGGTTTTCATATGTGTATAAGCTGCGTTTCATTAATGGGAAATTACGGTAGCACTATCGCAGGACGTTATTTCCCAATGGCATGGTTATAGGATACGTACTTGTCCTTCCAGTGGTAATGTCCATAATGACCACAAACATCCTCCACACCTCTGAGGAGATGGTCCAGGAACTAGGAGATAAGAGAAAAACAGCACAGTGTTAGTCATGCCATCTTCTATGACCCTCTCCCAGCAGGGGTTTCTAGGGATGCAAGACCTGGGGGTTTTAGAGCGTACTGTTCCAGACCAACACTACTGTATACTTCTTGTAGCTCAGATTTCAGAGCGGGTCTCTTGCGACGCCAGTGGTTGTGGGTTCAATTCCCACCGTGGGACAGTGAAAAAATGTATGCATTCACTAGAAAGTTGAAATATATATGTATAAATGTAAAGGACACTTCTTATAGTGTAACTGCTTACCTCCGTATGAATCTCCTCATTGATGGAACGCTTGCTCTCCTTCTTCCTCTTCACCGCCAGCAGTTCAACCAGGGGCCTGATTGTCATTCCCTGAAAACAACAGTGAAAACTGGTTCTTCTTTATGATTATTGATTGTAGCGTTAGTCAAGGACATCCCACACGTTTACAGTATTTCTCGGTTTGTCTGCCTCACCTGCACAAACACGGTGAAGAAAATGACTGTGATAATGGCTGTCAGGAACAAGTGCCTCGTTTGGTGACTATCTGACAGCAGGAAACCCAGGGAAAAGGCTATGGCCCCCCTCAGACCACCGTAAGCCACTATGAACTGGTCCTTTTTGGTCAACTTGACAATCCGGAATTTGTTTATGATGAACGTAAGGCCGATCACTCCTGAAACAGAGATAACAAAAAATACGTTTGAATCAAGTATTTTAACTGTCATCTTTTTTTTCCTGCAGTTCGATCTTTAAAGGTCCGTACGGCAGACGTACACTGCAGATATTGCGATGTGCAAGATTCAAGACCTCTCTCTCGTACAGTAACGCACGGTATCCACGCAAGCAGAGCCGGCAGGAAGGAGGGGAGATGCAGCCCCCCCGTCATGGCGTCAAACTCCTGAAGAGATCCTCGCAGTCACTTGTAGCCTTTGTCCGTGACCAGTGACAACGCAGCTTCCGTCCACTCGATATCTGCTCAATAACCTCCCCTTCACAGTCATCAACGCCCTCCGTTTCAAAAGTCTTCCCCCAGCTATGTGGTCACAGCATGGGAACCAAAGGCCAGAGACCGAGGGAAAGCTTTGTGTGGTGGTGGATGTTGCTAAAATGTACCTACATCACATAACTGAATCTGCCTTTAAATTGATTCAAACATATAGATTCAACTCCCTGATGCATTACTGACCCAGTACTCTTGACCCGAGACAGAGGACGACGGTGCCGATGACGAAGGCCCAGTTCCAGGCGTGTGGCCCGGCCACCGTGGACACGCCCAGGAAGATGAAGATCAGTGTCTCGCTCACGCTGCTCAACATTTTCAGGAAGTACTTGATGGTGGTGTAGGATTTATGGGAAATGTTGGCCTCCACATAAGGTCGCATCACCACCCCGCACGATATCAAACTGCGGAAGGACACGCAAGACGGGTTTTCACTGCAAAGCATTTATCAAATTCGCTATCAATCAAATGTGAGACGTTTTTATAGCCTGGTGTTCTACTTGATGTATCAAACTAAAGCCATCACAATGTGGTTCCTGTTTCCAATGAGCAGCTTACGCCATGATGCCGGAGAGATGGAACAACTCGGAGGACAGGTAGGCCATGTAGCTGTACAGAAAGACGAAGAGGGGCTCTATGACGCGGGTGTGTGAGGTGAAACGGGAAGTGAAGGCCGCCAGGAAGCCGTAGATCGCCCCTACCAGGACCCCTCCGAGGGACACCACAAAGAAACACAGCACGCCCAGGAACACGTCCAGCACCGTGACCGTCCCCACCTTGGAGAACTCCTCAAACAGGTTGTACAGAACCTGGAAGGATGAAGGGGGTCAGTGGAAGTGAGACCCAAAAATAACCACCCCAGTCATTATGCAGTACACTATTTTAGACATGCACCGTGTTTCCTATGTAAGTGCACTTCTTTGATAGGGTGCAATTTGGGCCGCCGCCTAGCTGGTAGCTGCCCATCTCATCAGTATCTGTCACATTGAGGCCTTTATCACCACCAGACAGTAAATGCACTCCTATTGGTTTGCGGCTCAATTAAACTAACACCCGCCTGTGGGTGATAAGGTCCTGGTACGCTGAGTCAATGGTCCTTGCTAGTGTAGAGCCAGAGCCATTTGGCTGAGGAATATCTCAGCAACACCTGCCAAATGCAACCAGACTGCTATTGATCATCAAATAAAGTTGTTTTTCCAGATACAGCGTGCCGGTAAGGGTACAAAAGCCAACTGCTCTCTCTCCTTTGCCCTTTCAGTCAGCGGCAAGTCAGAGAAAAACACACAGTTATGGTTCAAATGTATGCTCATTTTCCTCAGCTGTGGGAACACTGGCTGTCTGTTACACAGAGTGACTGGCAGCATTGGCCTCTGGAAATGAAGACTGAATTGATACCAGTGGCACTCAGAAAACTGACCGAGGCAATAAAAACACAAAACCTCATTTGGAATCGGGTTTGACAGAAACCGGATATCCTGACGTGCCCGGGCCAAAACTCACCAGTGTGACGGCGTCATTGAGAAGGGACTCCCCGAACACCAGGATGTGTAACAGCTCGTTGATATGGATCTCCTCGAACACAGCCAGCACAGCCACCGGGTCCACAGCCGAGACGATGGAACCGAAGAGCAGGCAGGACAGCAGGTCAATCCCAGCCAGGCCGACACTCTTGATCCGGCACAAGGCGTACAGTGAGCCTCCCACGAAGAAGGCATTCCACAGGGTACCTAACAACACATACAGAGATGGGGTTCATTTCAATAAGGCAATGTGGATGCAACAGCAGCAAAAGCAGAACAACTTCAAACGTTCCATGGTCTCGGATGACCCAGAGGTTTAGGCCGTGGCCTCCAGACATTTAAATATCTAACCATAATAACAGCAAAGACATCTCACCCACACATGCTAAAAAAACTGCACCAGAAGACTGAGATTAAAGTGCTTCACAGTCAGTACTTAGTTACCTATCACCGCAAAGACCAAGATGGTGCCCACATTCTCGGTGAAGGGTCTGATGGGCAGGAAGTAGCCTGCATCCAGGATGATGGGAGGAAGCAGGAACAGGAAGAAGACCTGGGAATCCAGCACAGGGGGGTTCTCACCAATCACCTTGATGATCCCCCCTACCAGGAGTCCGACCACGATCAGCAGGCAGCTCTCGGGTACCACGCTGGACACGCGAGGAATTATATGGAAACCTGGCGGGGGGGTGAAGGGACAGGTGGCTTGAGGATTTAGTGTTTAAAAAGGCAGGGCTGCAGTACTTCAGTAATGTCAGAATTGGTCAATGGACTGGGATACTGGTGAAAGCCTGGTACCGATACGTAGGTTAAAGAATTAGATGGAAACCTGACTTGATAGTTCATGTTTAAAGACAGTGGTCTTTAGACAGATAGTGGTCTGTCGGCAGTTGGGACATTTTCCGCAGTATGAGTGCTGATCTATGATCAGAGCTCTATGCCCATACAATGTTATTTATTATGATCCAAAACCAGATAGTCAAACACAGGGCGGTCCATCCCTGGTCCTGGAGATCTTCTGTCCTGTAGGTTCTCTCTTCAACCACCATTTGTGACTAACCCGATGAAGCTTTTCATCAAGCTAATTGTTTGAACTGGGTGTGCAAAATTAGAGTGGGAGAGAAAACCTACAAGACACTTGAACGCCAGGAAACGGGGTTGAGCAACATATTTTTCTTAATTTGTCTAGGTATGTGGCTGTCAAATTGCTGTATACACGACAGAATGTTTGGCAATTTCCTCTCTATGCTCATACAGCATTTGTTGAAATTATCTGACTTACATAAAGAACAAAGCCAGTCAATATTAACCACGCACACGCACACTCGCTGAAATCAGGATCTTATGCATTCCTGTCATTCTTAACTCTATTTGGAAAATAAAAACATTTAAAACTATTTCCCGGCAACAGTACGCTGATGTTGCAGCAGATGTTGCATAAACGTGAAGCCCTGAAAGATGTATTTCTGACTGGCAAAGTCATCACCTCGCTCTCTAGGTCCTCTGCCTTTAATTCTGACCAAAAATCAGATGTCGTTGGCTGACAGAATGGGTCTCAGTGTGTGTAAATGAGGGCCGAGTCTCATGGAACGGTTCCATTCGATACATATTAAACCCCTACACGGTGCTACAACTCTTGAATGACACGTGTCCACCAGGACACACACCACACATTAGAAACATGGTGGTTGATTGAGGAGACTGACCGGGACACAGTCTCACTCAGAGTAGATAAAACGTAGGACCAGGGCTTTAGGTTGTCAAACAGCTTTATGTTGTTGCTTCGGCCTGTGCATTAGCGCCGCTGCTACTCCTCTTGTCAGAGTACTGTGGGACCGACTGGCTGGCCTTGAGATCTAGCTGCTGCACCGAATTATGTCCAAAATGGCTTCCTGTGTTGGGTTAGTACAATGATAGAACAGGGAGGGAAATGACCCCCCCCCCCATCACATATTGTTATCTGCTTTTGTCCAGGGGCTCTAATAGCCCAACATTAGTATACTATGAGCCGGTTTCCTGGACATGTTTTAACCAAGTCCTAGCCCAAACTTAAACAAGCCCAATGGATATTCTGCTTGATATTTTAATCCAGGCCTAAGTTTCGTTTAATGTAAAGGCTGCCAGCTTGGAGAGTATATCTGGGATGTATAACCTATAGCAAAGAGAACATGCAGTCAAAGGAAACACACAGATGTACTATCTCAGGAAAGAGCTACACCCCCATAACTCTGGCAGGTCATGATAACTGTTCACAGCCCTCTGAGAATGTCCAAACTAAACGTTTGCCAAGTCATACCAAGTTTACTCCCCACGTCTCCTATTACAACTAATCTTATGGAACTTGAGTGTCTATTTCTGGTTGTGAATTATGAGCTCATCATTCCTGTAGCTTCACCATGAGATAGGGTGCCGGTCAGGGAGCAGGCTGTTAGCCGGCAGCTAGCATAGTGGAGCCTGTCAATAGCACAGTCAGAGTAGTTAACATAGTTTTCACCATTGAGACTGACTCCATCTAGGCTGAGCAAACTCAAACAAGACTATAATATCAGTACACCGCATCTCTACAAGACAACTTCCTCCTAGATCCCTCGAGGCCTCTCCTCCTAGCTAGTGATCATATGACCCGTGCATCCTTCAAAGGGGGGGGGGGTAATATTTATGACTTCAAAAATGCTAACGATGTTAACGGTGTTCCTCAACAAGTTCCCTGAATTCTGGTCAAACCTAGTAGTTATGGCGGATGATATACTTTTCCCCCCCAATGGCCACATGATGTAGTCCAATGACCCTCTCAAAAAGGGCCTTTAAAGCCATAACTGACTCAGTGGGTTTTGTCCAACATGTCTCAGGACCTACACAGTGCCACAATCATGCCTTGGATGTAGTCTTGTTCCATTTAATAAGTGTAACTTGTTTCCTTCACAATCCTGGAATATTGGACTAGCATCTTACTATGTTTACTGTCACAACATATTACCCTAACAAGGATGTCTAAAAACTGTCATAGAAATTCTCTTACAACCCAAAGATTTGTTATGCTCTTCCAGACTCCCCCCACCAACCCAAGGATGACAGAGTAAAACAATAATCTATTAACAATCTAATAGTAGATCTAAACTTAACTGTGTGTAATATCTTAGATACAGGGACACCACTACAAATGATTCCTGCAGCCACTGCCCAGGCCTCACCTCACTGTCCCTGTCCTTATGCATCAGGTTATGCAGCTTAGATGGATTCTGTTTAAAGACTCTGGACACGGGCCTGATGTATCTCTTGACATGCTTGATCTGAACACCCAAAAACATTGACAAGGCATTAAAAGCATTTTGTGAAAACTGCTAATGTAAAATTGCATTATAAAATACATTTGATTGATTTACAATTGATGATCAAGTCCACGGCATGATGCATTGCCTCATGACCCAAAAGCAGGCTAGGAAGAATGGGTATCCATCCAACTTTTGCTTACTGCTTTCTGTATAGATTAACAATCAGATCTTAGTGGCCACAGGAAAAATAGGCCTATGCTTATTTTTTTAATAATAGGCTAAATTACCGATGTCAGAATTGATGCGTTGTACTGGCTTGTCTATACCTTTTAATCACCATACCTCAAAAGAGGTGGTTGACAGCAGCAGTGCCATGACGCAAAACGCGGTGACGCTCTAGTTCAGTTCACATCAACTGCATGAGAAATATACATTGGGGTAACACCAACGCCTCAAACATCGTGACAAAAGCCGGCACTCACCAAGTTTCATCAATAAGGCGAGGAGGATCCATAGCGCGATCTCAAAAGGCTTTCGTACGTAATTGTAATTCACACCGATGACAGGAAATGCTTTCTTGGTAGTGAACTCAGTTAAATTTGAGCCATCAGTCCCACGCGACGGATTCAAAGGCGCAGAGGCGTCAATGGGTAATGCACTGCACACTAACACAACCAAAACTAATAGCAGGATACTCCAGCGATAGCCTGGAAAGGCACACGACAATGCAGACATTTCAAATATCATAACTATCCTGCCAGCTACTGGAAATAGTCCTCATCTTCACGAATGCATCGGATACACTGGCACAAATGAAAATGTAACGGGAAGTGATGCTGGTGCCATATTGCAGCTGGAGTGCGCACTTTTAAGCTGCCAATGTAAGGACATTTTAAATAAAAAAATCACGCGAAATTTTAAATTAAACGTCAGTAAAAAAGTTCAGACTAGTAGTCTCCAATGATGTTAATTGGATTCCCGCGCAGCGTCGCGAATCCTTCCAGTGTCCAGTAAAGTGACAGGCACCGCTGTGATGTTTCAGGGGGAAACATAGCCTCCAATTTGTACCTCGTCCGGACTAGAAACGCTATTTTAGTTACCCAACCATCTCTGTACAACGTTGTTTTGAACTTTCCGGAGAGCTGAACAGTAGCCTACTAAAATCATATCGGTTGTGCCAGTGCTTTTTCTTTTTTGTCTTTTGACGTCTCTGGTCGGACATGTGCTCATTCGTGGTATTAGGGGACATCTAGTGGACAGGGGGAAAACGAATCTGTAGGCGTTATGTCAATGCATATATTGATAATTGCATTTTTATGTTGAAGTTTACCGCTTCGTACTAAAGAACACAGTGTTATACTCTTGTTGGGAAATTATAATGCCTCATGGTTGAATTTGAATACTTTTTGCTTATGTTGCATTGGTATTAGTAATAATGAGTTGGCTTGTGCAACCCGGTTTCCAAAATAGTTGGGACGCTATGTAAAATGTTCAGAAAAAAACAGAATGTGCAAATAATTGAAACCCAGTTTTCAACAGAAAAGAGTATCAAAACAACATATCAAATGTTGAAACTAAGACATTTTATTGTTTCTTGGAAAATACATTTGAATTTGATGCCAGCAACGCTGGGACAGGCGCATCAAAAAACTGGAAACCTAACCTGGTTGAATATCACACAACTAATTAGGTCAATTGGCAACAGGTCAGCAAAATACTATGTAATACAGCTATTAAAACATAATTCCAGAGAGTATGGGTCTATCAGAAGTGAGGATGGGGAGGGGGTCACCACTCTGTGAAAATCTGCATGGGCATATATTGCCACAATTCAAGAATAACATATCACAATTTACCATTGTAAAGAGATTGGGCATCTCATCATTTACAGTACATATTACCATTAAAAGATTAAGAATTTGGAGTAATATCTGTACACAAGGGACATGAGCTAAAACCAATATTGGATGGCCATGATCTTTGGGCCATCCGGCAACGCTGTAATGAAAACAGACACAATTCTGTAGTGGACATCACTGCATGGGCTCAGGAACACTTCTGAAAACCATTGTCTGTGAACACAGTTAAAAACATCAGAAGCACCAGCGCTTTCTATGGGCCAATCTCATTTAACTTGGACTGAGGCAAAGTCTAAAACTGTCCTGTGGCCTGATTCATTAAAATTAGAGATTTTATTCAGGAATCATTGATGCTGTGTCCTCTGGGCTAAAGAGGAGAGGGACCATCTGGCTTAATATCAGTAGACAGTGCAAAAGCCAGCATCCGTGATGGTATGGGGGTGCATTAGTACACATGGCATGGGTGACTTGCACATCTGTGAAGGCACCATTAATCCTGATCAATTTATACAGGTTTTGGAGCAACATGTGCTGCTATCCAGATGTCTTTTTCCGGCAAGGCCTTGATTATTTCAACAGGACAATGCCAAGCTACGTTCAGTATGTATTACAACAGCATGGCTCTGTAGTAAAAGAGTCAGGTGCTAAACTGGCCTGCCTGCAGTCCAAACCTGGTACACATTGAAAACATTTGGTGCATTATGAAATTACAAATGCAGCAAAGGAGACCACACACTGTCGAGCAGCTAAAATCCTTCATCAGGCAAAAATGGGACAACATTCCACTGTCAAAACTACAGCAATTGGTCTCCTCGGTTCCCAAACTTTGGGATGTTAAGAGGTGACACAACACAGTGGTAAACAGTGGACAACTTTTTTGACAGGTGTTGCTGGCATCACAGTCAAAATGTGCATGTATTTTCCCCCAAACAATACATTTTCTCAGATTCAACATTTCATGGTGTCTTGGTACAATTTTCAATTAAATATAGGGATAAAGGATTTGCACATCATTGCATTCTTTTTATTTGCATTTTACACAGCTTCCCAACTTGTTGTACAATAAAGGTTGAAATTAGGTATGAAAAAGTCAGCCATTTTACAAATCCACCTCGGTGTGTGATCGCAATAACAACTGGGCATGCCAAACCCACAGGCCACTATATCAACCACATTAAACGCTGGTTGAACCCAATGAAAGACCTAGAGGAAGAAACCAGGAAGCAGAGGCTGAGTGGGAAGGATTCCATTGTCTGTAGGAACCCGGTCTAAGCCATGTGGGAAAACGTCGTCATTAATCTCACTGTGCCAGATCACACACAATTGTTTTTCTGTTGTTGTGGGGACCTAACACTGACCTAGAAATCCCTTACCCTAACCTTCACCTCAATAACCTAATCTTAATACTTAAAGTTAAGCTAGCCCTTACAGCTAACCCTAAACCGAAAAGTGACCACAAAACCCTATGTCAAATTGTAACCTAACCCCTTGGTGGAAATGTTTTTACCTAGTGGGGTCCTTCCAAAGGATATGTCAGGTTTTATTATCTCTGTCAAGTCTCCGGGGCGTCTCATTTACACCTACACCTGGATCACTCACATCTGAGCTTTCACTGTATTTGTGGAAAAATGAATCCCATTAAATTAAACCTGAACCCTCACAGAAACCCTTAATCCAAAGAATAAAGGATCCCGTTTCCTCATTGGGACCCCATAAATGTGATCTCCGGGTAGAATATTCCAGGCTTTACTATCCTTTCTAGAACTTGCGTGTGATCCCTCGGTCTCTCACACACACACACACACACATTTTCATGCTCTACTGCATATGTGACCTAAATTGTATGTATAAATAAGTAAAACACGGAAACACAAATCTGGTCTAACAGCTACAACGCAACCACTTATCTACAGCAGAGTCTTCTAGTAGCAGGTAGCCCAATGATGCATTATTAGGGCAATATACAAGCAGGCGGTTTTGCAGTCATGGATCTTTATCTATTAATCACATATATCTCTGTCATTCTGGTCTGTCTGCCAGACACTGAGGATTACAATGTTTAAGTAGACACAGTATTCTTCCACATGGTCTGGTCCCACAGCGTCACACTGCAGCACTCGGTTCAGGCTTCCTCACTGACTGGATTTCAGGGAGATTTAATGGAATAAGACAACAGACTCTTAGATCATTTGTACATGTGACAGAAAAGAATAAATCCTTGCGGTTATTGACCAACCAACTTTATTGTGAGTCTGGGAATCATGGCTGGATGACCTAGTTGACCTGCTGGTCACCAAGGGGGCTCAACTCCCATTGGATATTTTCATATGACCAATTGTTATTATACTCATGTCTTGACTGCTCATGCATATTCACATTTATCAACAGAAAAGGAGTTGGGTCAAATAAGATGAATAACGGAAAACGTTGAAGTAAGTTTTATTTGGTATTTTAAATGTTAAACTTATTAATAAAAAGTAGATACAGATACATTTCCTATTAGAACTACAGAGCTAGAGTATGATCAGCAGATAAAGCGCGAAAGGGAATAATAACTGCTTACTGGGATTCCATACAGTGGGTCTGTGATACATGTTAATGCTACATTAAAATACATTATAGGAAGCCTAAGTACATTTACCATCAGTGAATGCTTTTAACAACTACAGATTTGTGTAGGTCAACTCTTGGCACAGGTCAGTCAGATCTGAGTTAATAAACACTGTTACATTATCCTTAACACTGTTACATTATCCTTAACACTGTTTCATCTACTTTGCATTAATAGCCTAACATTTTCCCAATTCCAATTTGCCACAACAACACTTACATTTCCTCTCGAAAACACTATGAAGACAAACGTCCTGCAGGCCCATTCCTTTCTGATTGATATGAAAGATGTGGTTTAAGCCTGGTTACAGTCTGTGTTCAGCTATTCCACTTCACTCTTTGCAATTCCTGTCACTTGCCACTGACAAGGAGTGGCAAGGAGTTGTAAATGTTAGCTAAATAGACTGTGCTTGTCTGGTACTCAGACAAGTTGGATCTCTCTCTTAAGACAAAACCACTCCCGATAACCATTCACTCCTACCTACCACAAACAATCTCTCAAACGACAACCTCCACAGAACCGTGTTGGATTTGCGGCTAGGGAAGGGGCTAGCTACCGCGATGCGATACAGCGGAATGCAGCATGGCAAGGCGCTACAGTGGAGTGCAGAATGGCAAGGCGCTCCAGTCTCCTCTTCCTCCCCTTCCTCTCTCTGGCCCAGTTCAGGGAGAAGTCACTTTCAGGTGGACCTGCTCAGCCATCTGCCTGGCACTATAGAAGGACAGGCTTATGCCAACCAAAGCCAACATCATGGCGATTTGGTTGGTGAATCCATTCTGCGGCTGCAGCTGGACTTCACCTGAGACCTGTCTCTGGGGAACACCCAACACAAACATACACACACAACACAAACATGCACACACAACACAAACATACACACACAACAGACACACAACACAAACATGCACACACAACAGACACACAACACAAACATGCACACACAACAGACACACAACACAAACATACACACACACAACACAAACACGCACACACAACAGACACACAACACAAACATGCACACACAACACAAACATACACACAACACAAACATACACACACAACAGACACACAACACAAACATACACACAAACAGACACACAACACAAACAGATAATCAGGGGCATTAGTACAGTATATACAGATCTACCTCACTGCACTGCAATGCTTTTGCACAGCAATTTGGGTTGTATCTATGAGAAATATGCTTAAATACAACCATTGGTAGACAAGGACATACACCTGGGGGAGTGTTCAAAATATCAGCCCATTTCTTTAAAGATTTTTTTTGACAGTTATGAATTAACTGAAGAGATGAATAGATGAACCCAGTTCTCAGGTGCGCAAGTATCAATTAATTTCTAGCTCAAGGAACTTAGCTCAATAGAAATGTTTATTTTACCCAAATGTGATTACAAACCAGGTTCAAAGTAATCCCATGCTAGACAAACCAGGTTCAGTGATCCCAAGCTAGACAAACCAGGTTTAGTTATATTATGCTAGACAAACCTGGAGGAGACGGAAGTATCCAGGTGTCAGACGTCCCAGTCTGATGATCATTGCAGTTGGCAATTCTCAGACTAGTCCAACAGCCTGCAAAGAAATAACGCACATCAAAGGCCAAAATACTGGCAACCAAAGTCACAGAACAAACATAATTTAATCTGACATAACAACCGAGATGGATATGCAAATAAAAAAAGTTCCACTTTTTACAGTCAAATGGGAACCAGAATATAATAATATTGTGAGCCAGTATGTACAGTTTAAAATTGTATTCAAACACTACCATAAGTTGCTCTGGATGAGTTAACTTAAAAGTCAAGAGTAATTCTTTAATAACTCTTGGCTAAATAAGTTAAACGTTGAAAGGTAAATGTAATTCTTAAAGGACAACCTTCTTTCAGGGCAAAATATACAATAAAAGCCTTAGTTCAGGAGGTATTTGTGGTGGGTATGATAGTGTGACATGTCCCAAAACGCTGTAGGCCTTCAGTATATGAGTTAAACATTGAATCCTAACACATTCCGAACAGGGAACTCAACTCCTGGACGTCTATAGAAAACATTTTTAGAATATCACAAAATAATGACATTTTTTAAATTAGTACAGGAGTTGAAAATTCAAGATAAATTCTAGAATTTTCCAAAAAGTAACCAAATTCTCCCAATAAACCTTTTAATGTACCACTCTCCTGCTATTTAGAACAGTGCCCTAGTTCTTAAACAGAAATAAAAAAGTTCCAGAAACACAGGGTCCTTTGGATGAAGTCAAGCAAACAGGATGAAGTCAAGCTAACTATTAGTCATGATGACACCAATAAGCAGCAATATTTATGAAATAAGACCATTTTAACAATTGAGTAACAACTTCTCAACAATTGAGCAACAGCAAAATCTAAAATGTTGGGAGATAACCAAAATATCACCTCACTGTATTGATTTGACAACCTAGGGAGAGAGTGCAATTATCCAGGACAGGACCGCATTCAAAGAAATCCTGGTAATTCCCCAATCCCTGCTGCAGCCACAGAACACCCGGACACCATCCGAAACACCAGAACGCCCAGAAAACACAGTGGAAGCCTGTGATACTGAGGGAGATCCTGTGTGCCCCTGGCCTTTTGTACCCCTCGGTCCCATCCAATGGACTCGCTCTGGCTGAAAACACAGACGCGCAGTCTCACGCAGACACCCATACGCATGCACTACATAAAAGCCTGGGCCTGTCAGATACGGTCCTGTCATCCACTCAAAAAGAATGTCAGGACATGAGAGGGGAGAGGGCTTCTGCGCGGCACAGTCCACGCTTGAAGAAACATGTGTGTTAATATGCTGCAGTGGTTTATGTAACACGGAAGTGAAGACCTGAGGCACTGGCCAAAACAGGACCCAATCCAGTAGGAAAGGACGGCATTACAGTAAGCCTTTATAGATCCCGTCAAAAAGTCATTTCAATAAGGACTGATCATGACAACGTACCATCACATTACATTCTGTATTGACTCTCCGTGGCTATTATAATGTTATCTAGGACATTGTCTGTTTATATGATGTCACATATGGAGTTCTCAATTGGACACCTTCTGTAATAGACAGTTCTGTAACAGGAATTTCGCTTAATTGCATAACCTCTTTAGTCCTTTACAAATACCATGACATTTTGAATAATGCCATTTTTGAGAAAATAAATTCCTCCAACACATCTATTATTGGAGTGCCCATTTCCAAACCAAGGAACATGTCCCCTCCCCCATATTTACCTGATACTGGCCTTGTTGAGTCTGGGTAATATTGTACTCTTTGTCAATAGTCTGCAGAAAAAAAACATGTTTGGTGTGGCCACAACAAGAACAGTCAATTCAATGGGGGAGGGGAAGGCAGACTACAAGACACTGATTGTACACTCATGAATCACTTCATCCGTCTGTCTGTGCATTCAGCAAGCTGAATAATTATTGCCAACAGCAGATTCTGGTACCACACTGGTAATATGTACCTTGCTATTGACATTGCAACACCAATGTACATACACAAGGCTTAGAAACCAAAATACTATAAATAAGGCCCTTTACTAAGCCATTTTACAGAATAAAACTCTAGTAATGGACACACACTTTGAGTAGATATTTTTTCTGCAGCTTCTTCCCAGGATCAATTTTTTTGGGATTCTAGGAAAAGACTGCGAAATATAACAATAAATACACATATATAAAAACAGTGTTTACTCTAGATCATTTGTCTAGGTAAATAAAGGTTTGCAAACAAAAATCTAAAATATAGAAATAAACTTACCACCAAATCAGTACTTTAACTGAGGTGTTCAAACTATTGAATACGAAATGACCTCACAGCTCTAAGCACGCAAAAGTTTAATGCACAGTATCTATGACAACACAATGAAAAACATTTGATACACTGGGTCACAATGAACTGAAGTCTACAACAATTGTTAATTCTTCCAGTCCATCATTACACCCAGAATTTAATATTGATACATTTTAAAACTATTCTGTCACAGACACAATGACAAAACAACATTACAGTGCTGTTCAAATTATTTTACAGAAATCTGCCAACAGCATAAACATACAGTATATATTTCAATCTATACCTATTAGTATAATTTTGATAGTTCAAGCTGGATTGTTTAATTCTTGTCCTTGTGTTCAATCTTAATCTAACACCCCACATAGTATATGGTAGACATGTAGTTAACAAACACTGAGGTGAGCCAGAGGGGGTATTTATTTGACTGAGACAATCTTGAAATACTCTGGGTCCTGAGTGACAGGGGGGAGTTTGCTTAGGGCCCCCCCATGGATGGGCACCCTCTCTAGGGCCAGCTCAGTGTTGGCCAGGGGCCCCCCGGTCAGCTTGGCTGGGGTACTCTCCACAGTCATCACCCGCCCACAGAATGTCTGAAACAACACCCACACACATACACAGGCAAAACAGACAAACAGAACAGACAGACGGAAATACAAACAGGACAACTGTAATATGTAAAATCTAAATGTTGGGAAATTATAAAAATGATTGTCCATAACATGATAATACATTTGGTCCTGTTATCAACAATATACCACAGCACAATATCTGCATGACACCACATACTGTAGTTTGTAAGCCAGGGATCTGTGTGGGATGGAATGTAGCTTCCTCATGCTTTGGTTTTGATCTGGACATGTTAATGGAGTTCTCCTGGCGTTGTTTCATCTCCTGAGATACAAAGTGATAAAGTAATCAATCCAAAGTCTTCTCCAAAAAACTATGGCTAATAGCTAGGGTCCGATATAGGCTAACCTTTAAAATCTTGTAGTTTGAGGTCTTTGCCACAAACTCCTCCCATGACTGGGCTGTAAGCTCCTGCTGTTTCCAGTTGGAACTTATCTGCAGAAAGCAGAAATAAACATCAATTTAGCAGGACATGTATTTGGTTACACTTGTGATAGATATTAGGGTAATTTGACCACAGCTGTTATTATCCCAATTACACACACCTCTGTGTACATGTGTTTCTCCTCACTGGCATCCTCTTTCTCCTGTTCTTCCAATATGCTGCTTTGTTCGGCTATGACTCTCCTAGCCGTGTCCTCAGTCAACTTAGCAATGGCGTCCAGGGCCTCTTTGTCAGGGGTGACTGGTCTCACTTCCTCCAGGGACAACTCTCTGTTGATCTCATTCCACACTTCGCCCACCTCCAGAGACACCATTTAAACACTTTTTTTGTAGTTTAACAACTACCAGAACCCATTCAAACTGACCTGAATATGTGTTTTCTCACCAATTAAAATGTTTTACGCCCTCTCTTTCAGTTCTCTGTTCTAACTTTCCTTTATTATTTTTGGTGTGTGATCAACCTGTTCAGGTTATAAAATAATACGTTTACATTTTAGGATAACATGAAAGACTAGGCCTTTGGTCCAGCGATAATCCGTCCCAGTCTCCATGGACTCGTACAGTACTAAACTCCACGGGAGATCAGGATTCAATGCATGGCCTCATCCTACTGTCTCCCATCTCTCTGTACCTCTATAGCTGATTAACTATCTCTAATACCACAAACTAAAAAATCCTTAAAAATTGATAACTCGAGAATCGAAGAAACAAAGTTCACCTTAAAGTCTAGATATCTGGTCACGATGCTAAGAGTGATATAATCCTCCGTTGACAATCCAGATAGGCTTTCAAAACCTAGAATCACAAGTATTCATTCAGAAGGTGTTATTTAGCCTTCCAAATGGAAAACATAGTTTGTCGGTACAACTTGCAAAACAAACATGTTTGTAAAGATTTCCGACCGAAAGCCATCATTCCATACCAAGTTTACAGAAGACGGAGTAAATCTTAGAGCGCAGGTTCTCAGACACATCCATTACTGAAGCACTCAGTCTGTCAGCAGACAGCGCCACCAGGGCATCTTCATTTTCTTGGTAATAACACAAAATAGGCTTCTTTGGATCTAGTCGTGAAGTATAAAAGGTGTACATTTTAAATGACATGTTAAAAAAGGTTGAATGTTTGTATTAGAAACAGGATGTTTCAATGTTAAAAACTATTCACGTCACTGCAAAGCATTTTGGCTGTCATTGTGTGATTGCCAACAGCGTTAAACCCACTTAAAGGATGCTACTTGACCCACCTGCAATCCTTCCATAGAGGTCTCTTCTCACCCCCATCTCTGCCTCCTCCTGTCTCCAGAGTTGTAGGAGGAGCGCTGGGGTGGTCAGGCCGTTTGGCCCCTTCCAGGCCATGACGTGAGACATTGTCTTGGGGTTGTCACACAGCTCCAACAGGGTGCCAAGCACAACACAGTGCATGTTTCTAGGGCTTGACTGCATGAAAGACAGGTCCAGAAGTCAGTGTAGTGCTTGTGAAGTGCAACTCTGTTTCCAAAAATGTTGGGACACTGTGTAAAATGGAAAAGAAAAACTGAATGCAAATTTGTGCAAATCATTTCAACCCTAAATTCAATGGAAATAATACAAAGACATAATATCACATGTTTCCAGAGCTGTATATGCCTAATTTGAATTTGATGCCAGAAACACATTTTTAAAAAATGGAGGACAGAGGCAACCGACTGGAAAAGTTGTGTAATACCAAAGAAATACCTGGTGGAACATCTCAACTAACTAGGTCAAGTGGCAACAGGTAATTGGCAGAAACGAATTTGGTCAACTGGCAAAATGCAAAACTAGAGAAGAATCAGTCAGGAAGGAGTATGAGAGAGGGTGCCTGCTCAGCTCAGCAGGACAATGCCAAACCAAATTCTGCATCTAGTAGAACATCATGGTTCTGTATTAAAATAGTCTGAGTGCTAAACTGGCCTGCCTGCGGTCTAGACCGGAGGGTCACCCATTGAAAATATTTGCTAGACTATGAAACAAAAATTTTAACAAAGGAGACCACTAACTGTTGAGCAGCTAAAATCTTATATGAAGCAAGAATAGAAAAACTATAGCAGTTGGTCTCCTCAGTTCTCAAACGCTTACAGAGTGTTTATTTAAATGTGTTGCTGGCATCAAATTCAAAATGGGCATGTATTTTTCCAAAAAACATATCATTTCTCTGGATCAACATTTGATATGTTGTCTTTGTACCATTTTCAAATAAATATATGTATGAAATCATTGCATTCCGTTTATATTTGCATTTTACGCAGCATCCCAACTTTTTTGGAAGCAGGGTTGTACTTGATCAAACTTAATTAAAGATGCCTCGTTGAAGAAGAATAAGAACATACATTAAGTAAGTCAAGCAGAAGGAAAGCACCTTCCTTTTCCAAAAAGAGATCTTCTGTGGTATAGCATCCAACGATACAGGACCTGCAGTAAACAAACAGCTCACAAATGACAAAATACAATACTCACACAAGCTTGCCTTATGGTTTGGACAACCATAGGGCCCAGTGCACAAATCTAGTTACACACTGCTGTAAGTCACTCTGGATAAGAGCATCTGTTAAATTGAATTTTTTGCCCAAATTCATGATTTCCAATTTGCAATTACAACTCTGCTGCACTGTAGCACCTCCTAGTGGACTCAGGACAGTCAAAACTCTAAAGCACATCCAAAGCTGTTCTGAGTGTAACCATGCTACTCAACCTGGACGTTAAGACTGCAATCCTTATGCACCAGAGGGTAGGCATTCTCCACCTTTGAGCTCATATGAGATGATGTTGCTACAGTGCAACAAGGCATTAAGGATTTCTAATCCCACAAACCTTGACTGTGCATGCCAATTGCCCTGGTGTCCACGCCCCCCCAGGTTAATCAGCAGCTAGGTTTAAAAATCTTTGAAGGAAACTCTGTTAATATAACTGACCAGACACAATCCACTGTGGAGAGAATTAGTTTGTTGTGTCCCAGGCCACTGAAGAACTTCTCTGGATTCATCTTAAGGAAATGAACTGCCATCTTCACTCCTTCAGCTCCGAACAGTTCCTGAGGCATACAATAGTGGGTCACACATTGTTTTAAATGTATATATAAAGAAAGCAAAACAATCTAAGATCTGTTAAGTTTTCAACCGATATTAAAAATGAGCGAATGAGTAACACAAATTTAATCAATATCCTCTCTGAACATGTTGTTATTAAGATTCTTCATCTTTTCACCTTTCTATGTTGATCGTTCTCACAGAGCGCTGACAGGATCAGCTGAATGTCAACCATGATTTCCAAGGAAAAAACATCTTCCTCTTCAGGAGTCCCATCCATTTGCATGATGATCCCTGAGGAAGTTATGGTCATAGACAGGACAAATGATCAGAGATAATTCTCTTTCATGCAGTTTCTAAAGCAAGCATTTAGAATCCTAGTCTAATCGACAATAGTGTTTCTATAGTAGTAGGGAGGTATCATTCTGTAGGGAATTGTTGTTATATTTTCAATAATCTCCAACAAAGTTGTAATATTCCAGAAGTGGAGGTTCTGTCTGTCATTACCTAGAAACTGGTTGATGGCTCCTTGATCAAAGAGGTCCTGGTTGATTGCTTTGTTGCCTAGGGACGTCATGGATCTCAGCAGCCTAACACAGTAACGCATCTGAGCCTTCTTACTGCCCCTCCCCCCAGTGCCATGGAAACTATGGCCCTGTCCAAAGTAGGAATCTGTAATGGCCAAAACAATAAGGCAGTGGTTGTCAAACCTTTTTGGGGCCAGGATCCCTTTTCGTAATAGCAAATTCATACGGGACATAATCAGAACCCTACTCGACAGAGATAAAAAAGTAGATTTCCCAGGGCATTGAATGGCAGAATGCAGACCTGGGCTCAGTGAATGATTATTAGGCAGGTATTGTATGCTTTACAGGACAGTAATGTGTGACAACTGGATGTGTAAGAAACCCCTTTCCTCACCCTGCTCAGTGCACCATTCCAGCAGCAGCAGTAAGCTGGTGTTTCCCTGACAGGTCATGTAGTCCTCTACCATCAGCGGAGCCAGGGTGGCCAAAGTGGCCAGAGCCTGCAGCTGCAGCGCTTCCTGCTGGATGGAGGTCCAATTGCCTGCCGCTGACTGACTTGGAGGCGGAGCAGCAGTGGGCTTTACCAGATGTAGCAGGGCCAGGACAACACGGCCCTCTTTAAACAGCTGGGAGACAAGAACATCACATACCAAGTTCAAATGTATCTTTTATTAAAAAGTAAATGGTCAGAAAGTATGAATAACGTCTGTACTTTGGGAGACAGTAAATCAGGGATGGGCAAGCTAAGGTCCACCCCATCTGGCCCGCAGTAGGTAGTAAAATAGTTTATTACCTACTCACCAGCATTCACATTATTTAGACATTATAATGGTCCTACAGTACATATGTTTTAACTATTGCCCTTTTCTGGACAGCAAATCATGTGCGATTAACACATTTCAAACTCTTGATGTGGTCCCCAAGCCAAACAAGTTTGCCCTACTCTCTTGTAAATGATAAGTAAAAATCTCACTTACCTGTAGAGCAGACAAGTCTTTTGACATGACAACAACCAGGTTCAAAAGCAACGTCTTCATCTCAAAATCTTCATTGTTGTAGGACAATTTGAGGTTGCGGACTAATGGGTTGTGACTTTTTACTAAGATAAAAAAATTATATCAAACAATACAAAAATAGTTAAAGATCAAATAATTTCATTTAAAATCAAATGAAACAGAATTGTATAAGAATGAAGAAGAAAGAAATTAGGCTTACGTTCTGGGAATGTGACATAAAGAATGAACTGCTTGCCCAGCAAACTTTCCTGTAAACGAGGACATATACTGATGAGAAGAACATATTAGCAACGTTAATGTAACATCATGATGCGTCAGGCACGGCGGATAACATTATTGTAATGTATGTAGCGCCTTTCCTTAGACTTCACTTACAATGAGTGGTGATTTGGAGTATTCTGCTATGAGAGTTATGATCACAAGCAGGTCATTTCTGAGCTGAAGGTCATAATGTCGAACGGCATTCAACAGCTGTTGCAAAAAAGCTTCTTTCAGAACCCTGTGTTTGAAACAAGTTACAATACAATAATTCAACTTATCTTCACATACTGCAGATACCATTTTCCGCTTGTTTGAAAACACTTCTGCAAGTTGAGTACCATTTATTTCACTGTGACCAAGGTTTCGAAAGTTTATAACAGAACGTGCGTAAAAACGACATACATAATACAGTCCAAGTTGCTGAGTTGAGTTATGACCTCTTCTTTGGAACCTCTCTCCAGCAGGTTCCAGATGATCTCAGATGAACGGAATAGGATTTGACCTGATGGGTCTGGCTCATTCATATGAAAACAGACCTGCTGTGCGCCCTGTGCCTTTAAAATTAGGCTACAATTCACATCTGGAAACAAGACAAATGTGATTTTAAGTTGAGTTGAAATTTATTAAAATAACCTCTTGCCATTTACCGCGGTAAACTGAAAGTAAAACGTTATTTCTATATGATCTCAATACCTAATAATCTCAACACCTAATTCATCCAATGAAGGACAAAGCATTAAGAATGAAAAAGGCTATAAATTGTAAAGGAAAGCTTGAAATATATCTTTATGTACTGAGTAATCATTTGATAAATGTGTCAATTTTAGTGATATAAAATGTTAGCTAACATGTCAATAATTACCATTTCTGAAATGTCAGTGGAAATATTTATATTTTCCGCTAGTTGGTTAGTACCGTAGCAAAAACATATGACCCCCTATTATTGACCACCTTACAGTTTTGTTAAATTACGTTGGATTTCCTTTTTATTTGTCTTACAAATGACATTTCATAGTCTTTCCTTAACTTTCTACTAGAAAGCCTTAGCTCCCTTTCATTCCTACTGGAAAAGAAAATAAAGAGGCATTACTTAGACATTACATGATGTCTGATCTGTTGTGCAAGTCGAATTTCAGGATTTGCAACTTGTCTGAAACAATTTTCATACACTATATTTTTTCTCTATAAGACATGGTGGTGTGCTAGCTAAAATTGTATACTTAATAGCAAAATGTACTGTTGTTTTCCAGTGCATTTACACGTTGAACTTTCGTTCTCCAACCACTAGAAACTGATGATAATAGGGAGACATTAGCTAAAAGGTGGCAAGGAGTACCAAAAGGAGTTCTACTGTAGAAGTCCCCATTCGGGATGCATACAAAAACCACTTCACCAATCCTTTCTGGAAATTAATGTTTGAATAGCTGATGTTATTTTACCAGAGGAGCTTGAGAGAATCTGAAGAGTTTGCAGAACCTGCAGCTTGACAGCATGCTGGTGCTCCAGGAGGGCCATGGACAGGACCAGAGTCTCAGCCAGTCCACTCTGCTCCAACAGCCGCACTCTGTAGCCTGGGCTTGTAGCGTGGAGTCCTGATGAGGGATATAAAGCAAAAGCAAACATTCTGTTCATTCAGTTGTGTTACAGTAGTTGGTGCACATTAATATTGCACAATATGAAAAACTGTTAGATATTTTAACACAAAAATAAACACAACATTCATCAGAAATTGCTGACACATTGAATATTTCGAGAATCTGTCGGTGAGCAACGCGCGAGGCAGCGGCAGGCCTTGAAAGACTGTACATACCACCCACACTGTGTTTGGCACTCTCAGAGCTGTAGAAGGATATAATGGAGTGGCAGATTTGGTTTCTCACTTCGGCATGTGGCACTCTCATCAGTAAGCCTGCAAACAGAAAATAAAGAAGTAGGAACTTCTGGATGACCATGACAACTTGTATACACACTTCATCATTGCCTGCATTGCATACCCAGCTGAGAGATAGATTCTTTGACAGACAGCGCATAGTTCACTTCATCAGAGGTCTTCTCCTTTAGAAAAGGGAGCCTAAAAAGAAATATAATTCACAAATGCTGAAATCAAATAAACAATTTGTATGTTTGTCTTATTGTTGGAATAATCATTAATGAGTGTTAGAAATTCTTACCTAAAAATATTCAGTAAGTTACATAGCACTGAATTATATTCAGGGTGATCTTTGGACTTCTCAGCAATGAGATTTAAAATCTTAAAAATATCAGCCAGCTCTTTCAAAAGCTTGACAATTAAATTTTAAGGACAAACTAAGCATGCAAAATAGTAGCCTGCCATTTGTGGAATGGTTACACGAGATATAAATAATAATAATAATGCTGTGTAAATATACTCCATGGAGACCAGTAATGTGTCATCATTATTATTATTCCAGGGCAAGAAAAATGCTGAACTAAAAATAAACATGATCTTAATTGGAATCTAGGGAGTTCAACTTCATTTACTTTACCCAATACCATGGCCTATATATTTCAAAAACAGAATTAGGGGATAAGATTCTGAAGTGTTTACATTATGGGACAATTAGTACAGAACAAAACAAAATTCAATACACTAACAAATGTAATTTAAGTCAGGTAAGGATACAAATCCGTTTTGACAACACTTCACTACTTTCTTCAACACAAAAATGTGTCTCTCTTTCATGTTACTCTGCGAAAGAGAAAGAAATGTTTATTTATAATGTATCCTTATATTACACGAGAAGCTAGTTTGTTGTGAGCTAGTCATCGAGTATTTTATCACTTACTGTTAAAGGATCCTCAATAAGATGTATCACACTACTAAGCGTAATAGGTTTGGTAAGAATCTGAAAAGGCACATAATGAATTTGATACATTCACATTAATTCAAACCTTAAGTAAAATGCTTAACTGAAACGCATCATCAAATATAAAAATATATCCTTTAGCTACCTCCTGTTTTCCTTGTTCATCGTTGTATTTTGTTACATGTTTGATCATTGGGATCGCTGGTCTTTTCCGATGTACATTGGCTTTAGATCCAGTTGAAATTTTCAGATAACTTCTAGCCATTGCAGCCTCGGATGCGAGCATTGCAAACGCATTTGTACAAAAAATATTATTTTATGGACTTTCGTTTGTACTGACGATTTGCAGTAAATTATAAATAACGTTACATGAAAGAAAACAATGAAATTGTATATTTCTCAGTCTCACAAAATCACCTGCCGTTAGTTTCGGACTCAACCATCTACGTACGCGTGTATCCGTTACTATGGTTATTTGACTACTACTACGGCAAGAAGAATAATCCAAAAAGAATTCAGCAATAAAAACGCCTGAACTCCGCTACTACCCCGTAGTAACACACCGGAAGTGTTTCTTTTTTGTGACAGCCATAGAGTTGGAAGGAATACTTATTTTCCTTGGCACCAGTAATGCAGTTTGATTATAGAAAATCAACAAGTCTAACGTTCCTTTCGCAAAAAACTGGCCAGGAAGGGACATGCACATGACTGTGTTGCATAAACATTTCAAAAACATTATGATAGTTGTCATTCACAGTGCATGGTTAACAAATACTTCGAATTGCCTTCTGAACCCAGACAACGATTCCCCGTGCAGCCCAGAAAGCACTTAAAAGACCCCAGTGAAATGTCTGATTTTAAGTCCTAAAGCCCATCCCTTGTGCACGCAATAATATGTGTAAATACTATATAATGCATTTTATTTAGGACCAAACATTTTTCCAACGTTCAAAGTTGAAGATATTAACACTTTAAAGCAACGCACAGGCGCTAGCCCAGTATTGGAAGAAAACTGGATATAGGCTATAAAAATCGCCTTTTTTGCCAATGTGTAAGACTAGATTTAGTGGAAAATAACCACCGGCTATCTTGATGGGTCTCTCGTTTATTTATATAACTGCATCAGCCATTATGTATGCAATTGGGGATATCTTCATGTTAAAGTAACATTTTCAGTGTATATAACTGACCGATTCCTCTAGAAGAGGGAGTTGGTGTTTCATAATTACCCAGCTGGAGTTGTTTTGTTTGAGTTGGTCAGAACCAGTAGACTACGTTAAAGTAGCAGTCTTATGTTCTGTCGACGTCTATACTAGGACGCAATTTCTCCAACTTAAGGTCCTCTAATCATCTCTGTGGTGACAGCTTGTCAGTTTCGCCTTCATTTCCTCTAGAAAATAACAACAACAAAAATATATTGATAGAACATTTGTCTTAAAATAGTCTCTAACAAAGGAATACACCCTGATCCGGAGAGAAGAAGCACAGTCAGCAATGCTGACAGATGCAGGTTAACGCGCTATTTCCATACTGACAGCATTGTCAGACAGCTCAGGTTTTTGAGCCAGCCAGCTCTAAGCTAACTACTAGTTAGCTTAGTTAGCTAACATCTTGGTCTCAGGACATATCTATTTTGCACGCATCTGTCTGTTGTGGGCTGCTTATTAATTATATATTGAATTGGTGTGAATGTTTGCATTTTCTGTTGCTAATATAATATCCGCATAAAAAGTTTTTATACAGACCCAGGCCACAATCTAACATAACATGTGATTTCTTGCAGGTTATACAGGGAATGCTTCAGGTGTTCGTCGAGCCAAGAAAAGCAGGACAGCAATGGAGTCACCCGGGGACAGTCAGTCGTCCCTTCGTTCCTCTGGTCGACAGGTCAACGTCAGAGTGAAACGCTGCAATAATCCTCCACCTGGACAGGTAGTTGTGCGCCATGATAGTAATGTGTCAAGCTGGAATCTCTGTTGGCCACAGTGTTCGATTTTTTTAACGAGTTTGAGATTGTGTGGTTTATAAGATCCCTTTTATTTAGTCATTTTCACTTACTTTCATAAATGACACATTCTGTGTCAGCTCATCACAAGGCTCCTACCTCTCACTAATCCCTCTGTCATTGGATTCAAGAATAAAAGAAAAGCCACTGATACAGAAGAGGAAGAGGACCAATCAGAGAAGAAATATAGGAAGTGTGAGAAGGCAGGATGCTCAGCCACATACCCAGTGTGCTTTGCTAGTGCCTCAGAAAGGTATGCCCTCCTGTTGATTCTTCAGTTTTACTCAGAGTATGACATCCTCTTGTACTGGCTGAGAGGTTACTAACTGCTCACTGTGTCTCTTTCAGGTGTGCTAAAAATGGCTACACTTCACGATGGTACCATTTGTCCTGTGGGGAGCACTTTTGCAATGAGTGTTTTGATCACTACTACAGAAGGTATTTTTAGGGACAACGGATGAGAAGATGTTAACATTTTATCTAACATCTTAATGTAATGACCATATATTTTCTTGGTTTATCAGTCACAAAGATGGCTATGAGACTTATGCATCCTGGAAAAGAGTATGGACTAGTAATGGGAAAAGTGAGCCCAGTCTCAAAGCTTTTATGGCTGACCAACAGCTTCCATACTGGGTAAAAGAATGAAACTTCCTTTCATCAGATGTTTAGCAAGATAGCATAGAATTGTGGTCAATTCAGCCACTTCATCAAGTATAATTTCTTTTCTAGGTCCAATGCACTAAGTCAGACTGTGGGAAATGGCGTCAGCTAACGAAGGATATCCAGCTCACTGCCTCATTAGCATCAACTTATCGTTGTGGCATGAAGTTCAACAATGTCAAGGTAAACAGAAAGAAGTAATAGAAAAAAAAATATCATCAACCCTAGGTTGATTGACATTCACTGATTGTGCCATCATTTTATGTGTTTACATCTACAGACAGAAGGGCCAGACCAGTGCTGTCTTCCAGAAGATTTGGTGAGAGTCTTACAAAACTTCCCTCTGAAGTACTTTACTAAGGCTTATGGAATTTATAGTATAACTGAAGATGTGACTTTTAAATATGCTGTCTCATCCTTATTCAGAACCTTGTTGTGTCCCACAGAGAGTGGCAGAGGTGATTGATAGCTGGTGGCATTCCATGCTGATCCTGCCTCCATTGTTTAAGGATAGCCCAGCCAGCCCTTTCCTCACGGCCTACTATCCCGACTGTGTGGGCATGAGCCCCTCGGGGTCGACCAGCAACCTCTCTCATGCTGAGTTGAGGGCAGAGCACTGCAGAGCCATCCCGCCTCAGAGTAAGTCTTGTCTGGGGAGAGAACTGTGTGCTCAGTCATTGCACTGTACTGCACAGAAATCCCAGAGCTCAGGAACCAGTGCATCATCATCAAGGTGAAATCATCAGAGTTTTAGTACAATGTCAGGTAGTACTTTTGAACATGGTGGCTGTAAACCCGAACGGCTCCCAGTTTTTTGTGAACTACGTCATTCAGGTGTTTACTATCACCCAGCTGGGAAAGGCCATGACCTGCTAAACAGTTGTAGAATGTGGTGTGCATTAAATTACAGAATGCATCTTTAATATCCAATGTTTTGTGTCTGTTATCTAAGCCAGTTAAATAAAATGGTAATATTTATGTTCTGTTGAAAATTGACTTTTTGTTTAGTTCCGGGGCTGTCCCCATACTTTCAGCCCTTCTACCAGCCTAATGAGTGTGGGAAGGCGTTGTGCGTGCGACCAGACATGATGGAGCTGGATGAGCTTTATGAGTTTCCGGAGTTTTCCCGTGACCCCACCATGTACCTGGCCCTGCGCAACCTCATCTTGGCATACTGGCACAGGGACTGTAAGGTACTCGCACACAATGTACAACATATAAATGCGAGTTGCAGGTGGCTAGCGATTAGCGCTTCAGATCAGTAACTGAAAGATTGAGCTGTAAACACTGACAGCTCAGTCAGCTTAGTGAAATAAGAGTAGATAAATGCTAATTAATGGCAGTACTTACTACACTCATTTTAATCGGTCATTTTTCCACCTTTTTCAGCATGGTATTTCACATTGCCTCCAAGCCATCTAATAAAAGATCTCCTCGATGAGACAATGAGAGTAGGTGGATGAGATTGGGCAGTATGAGTAAGCAATCAGATGACAGGACGGTGTAGGTTAAACCACATCCTTTAACACACAGCAGGGCCTGTTGATGTTGATGATGATGATGAAGTAGTAATCCCCTCCTGTCGCATGCAGGAAGTGCTGACTCCCCAGAAGTGTGCGCCCCACGTCATCGTTCGGGGACTGGTTCGAGTTCGCTGCGTGCAGGAGATGGACAGAGTGCTGCACTTCATGACCAGAAAGGGCCTCATCAACACTGGCGTACTGTCTGTGAAACGGCCCCTGCTTCCGGATCGCTATCACAACGTGAGGCTGTCCGGCTAGCTCCTCCTTTCACCTTCTAACAACCATCACTAAGCTCTGTTTGGTTCTGTAGCTCATGTTGTTTGGGTCCGTAGCTCATGTGTTGTTTGGGTCTGTGCAGAAGAACGTGATTGTGATTGGAGCTGGTGCATCCGGCCTGGCTGCTGCACGGCAACTCCGAAACTTTGGCATGCAGGTAACCTTAACAGGTTTAAAGGAAATATTGTCTTTTGACTGTTTAGGTTCATATTTGAGTGATCTTTGTGGACAATTGATGTCTTTGTTCAGATTAAGAACCCCTAAAATAACCAGTTTGTTCTGTGCTCAAAATGTATTGGTTAAATCTGTGTTATTCGGGACAAAATGGTGAGTGATTTGGCGATCAGATCTGTGTTTCTGCCCTCTATGACTACTAACCCCTAGTATTTGACCCAACCACAGGTAGTGGTTCTGGAGGCGAGGGAGCGAATTGGAGGGCGGGTGTGGGATGACACATCGCTGGGCGGCATCACTGTGGGTCGGGGGGCTCAGATCGTGAACGGATGTGTTAACAACCCCATCGCCCTAATGAGCGAGCAGGTGAGATTCCTCGTTCCAGCGTGAACATGAAACGCTGCTCCGCCCTCACACAACCGCCCGCGGGGAATCCACATGTTGTTTTCAATTAGTTTTTTTGTTTTGGTGCCGTCATGCTATTGTTTTGTTGCAGTTGAACGTGAAAATGCACAAGCTGGGAGAGAGATGCGACCTCTTCCAGGAGGGAGGCAGCGCAACAGACCCGGCTATCGACAAGCGTATGGACTTCCATTTCAACGCCATCCTGGATGTGGTTTCCGAGTGGAGGAAGGACAAGTCTCAGAACCAGGACGCAGCCCTTGGAGGTGCGAAACATTGACAACTGTGCTTAAACTCTGCTTATGTTCATATTGGTCCATGGTTACAACTGGTGGTCCCTTTCAATCATCTGCTAACATCTACATAGGTATGCTGTACAAGGTAATGACAGAAGAAACTGGACTGTTTCCGACTGTTGTTTCATTTCATAATTTTATCTTCCAGAGAAAATCCAGGAGGTTTACAAAACCTTCCTTCAGGAGTCTGGGATCCAGTTCAGTGAGTTGGAGGAGAAGGTCCTACAGTTTCATCTCAGCAACTTGGAGTATGCCTGTGGGAGCACACTGGACCAGGTCTGAGCTGAGGCGCTTGTTCTTTCACGGCTCTTGTTGTAACCTTACTATAAGGATAATACAAAAATATAGTCATTTCTGTAGTCCCTTCAATTATTTCTAATAATTGGTGTGTGTGCGTGTGGATGTGTGTTTTCAGGTGTCTGCTCGATCCTGGGACCACAACGAGTTCTTTGCCCAGTTCTCAGGAGATCACACCCTTCTGACTGAGGGCTACTCCTCCGTGCTGAACAAGCTCGCCGAGGGCCTCGACATCCACATTAAGAGCCCGGTTAGCCACTCGTGTATTATGGGACGGGTTCTCCCTACACAGATTAAATCTCAGTCTTGGCCAAATAAATACCAAAACCATTAGAATGCCTTTAGCCCAGGAGTTAATTTTAAGGGACAGCCTAACTCTTTAACATTGTCCTTTCACCACCGTCGCATGTTAGTCCTGTTGTACTGCAAGATTCAAGTGAGAGGTTGTCTCATTTTCTACTCAAACATGTTAATACATGAGTATGTCTCAACGGTTAATTGTTTAATTGTAGGTGCAAGCTATCGACTACTCAGGGGATGTTGTTATAGTTACCTCATCAAATGGCACTCAGTGGACAGCACAGAAGGTAAGGACTAATTTACTTTGTTTCACAGGGCAACTAACTTCCGGTTATTGTAAAAAAGATTGCAGTTGTCTTGAATCATATTTTGTTCCCTTTTAGGTTCTGGTGACAGTCCCATTGACTTTACTTCAGAAGAATATCATTCAATTCAACCCTGCTCTTCCTGAGAGGAAGCTGAAAGCCATCCACAGTCTTGGAGCAGGTGTTATTGAAAAGGTAATGTTTTTGCTCTGCAACACCGTCTGGGGGATTTCAATGAAATGGGTTCTTCTGACTTGGCACACATTCCTATTCCTCAGGTTGCTCTCCAGTTCCCTTACCGCTTTTGGGACAGCAAGATTCAAGGAGCAGACTACTTTGGTCATATTCCACCCAGTCCAGACAAGAGAGGGATGTTTAGTGTGTTTTACGACATGGATCCACAGGTTAGATAACAACATGTGTAACCATGTTCAAGCTGGCCTTTCAAAGAAGAGCATAGTACAACCAATGTCTAAATTAAGTTAAACCACACATTTTCAGGCATGTCTGGGAATAAATGTTTACTGGCAGAGGACAAAGAAGATATATATTTTTTACCATGGCAATTTTACAGGGAAAACGGAGTGTCCTGATGTCTGTTATAACTGGGGAAGCTGTGACCTCTATCAGAGACATGGAGGACAAAGATGTTGCCAATCATTGCATGAAGGTCTTGCGTGAACTCTTCAAGGAGCAGGTAATGATACACTATCTCACTATGAAGAGAATACATCAATCAGAATGTATCATTAATCTGGAAAATATACAGTATATGGTCACTTGCGGTAATGTTGTGGATCAATTCAATACATTCCTTTAAATTGAACTCTGCAGACAACATGACCACACGTGGGATTTTTAATTGGTAATCAAAACAACAGAACATTGCGCAGTATCTTCATTTCTTCTCCATTTTCCTTGGCTAGGAGGTCCCAGAGCCAGTGAAGTACTTTGTGACACGGTGGAGTAGAGACATGTGGTCTCAGATGTCATACAGCTTTGTGAAGACAGGAGGCAGTGGGGAGGCCTATGACATGATCGCTGAAGACGTGCAAGGAAAAGTGTTCTTTGCTGGGGAGGTGAGACCCCACCCATTTCATCAGTCTTCCCCAAACTATTGCCCCAGGGCCCATACTCAGAAACGGTCTCTTTATAGGAATTCAGATCTAGGAAATGGCCATCCCTACCCACGTAATCTCATTCATTGTGATCAGAAAGGCACAACTGATCCTGAGACACCCCGGCTGTTGTATCACTTTTTGAGTAGGGGCACGAGTCTTCACAAGGAGAATCTCTGAGAGTAAATTTTCAATGTACTTCTTTCTTTCTTGTTTCAGGCAACGAACAGACACTTTCCTCAGACTGTAACTGGGGCCTACTTAAGTGGTGTCCGAGAAGCGAGTAAAATTGCCGCCTTATAACTCCTTCCCTGTGAGCAGAGAGTCTAACAATACAAGCATGAAGGCACATTGGTTGTAAAGAGCGTTCAGAAAACATCACTACTCTTTGAAGTGGTGTTTTCTCCTGTTTGTGTATTCTGTGTGTGGGTTCTGTGTGTGGGTTCTGTGTGTGGGTAATGATGACCATTGCTTTCTCAAATGTTATGGGTTTATAATTTTTTTGTTGAGTTAAAAATGACATACTGTTCTGATAAGTTGGAGATCATTATAATAAGGCATTATGGATTGGCAGCAGATATGCCTAAACCATGGACAATTTGATGGACAATTGGATATCTCATGGATATTTGCCATTTTTCCATGATATTTATTGAGTGAGGATTATAACAATGTTGTGCACACATCATGAAGTTATTTTTAACGTTTAAATGTCTGGTTACATGTGCACTTAAAGTAATAATATGGTCTAAGTTTAAATAATTTAATAAGATAAATGAGTACATTTTGCATTAGCACTTTTATTGTTTTATAATGATGAATGAATTCATTATAATTTCTGTTTCCAGAGAATACCTGGGTCTGAATATTTACCTTTGTTTAAATACCAAATAAGATGGGACACTTGTCTTTTATCTGTAACAGGTTAATGTTTAGACGGTTGGTATTGTTTGTACTTGCATTGTTTTATCAAATAGGTTGGGGAAATGTTACCCGTAATTGAGGCTTTATAATTAAGCCGCAAAAAGATTGAAACAGGATGTTTAATTTGTTTTCCTTTCTGTCATGTTTTTTCCTGTCCTGTTAGAAGTTTCCATTTAGAATAAGGTATTTTAAGCGTGAAGCTTAATAAATGAAACACACTAGACTACTTAACGACAGACTGCAAGACTTCAATGATTTCCTTATCAGCTGTACCAAAACGTGTAGATTGCGACCGCCCTACCAATATAATTACGTCATCAAAAAGGGACCTCGCGCCTTCTAGCAGTTGTAAACAAAAGGAAATAGATATCTGCCCTATAAATGGCTGTAGGCATGTCAGCGTATTGACTTTTGTTGTTAATAATTAGCTACACTTTCATAATACAAGTTAAGCCTATATATATATATATATATACACACGTGATAAGAAACCATGTGTTTTTCCAGAATGTATTGTTTTGTAGCAACCTATTCGTAAATGTTAACTTGTCTTGAGCTTTTGACTTGTGCAGAAATGGCAGCCATGGTGGAGATACCCACAGGTGAATAACGTATGCATTTCGAACCTAGCTTTATATCTGAATACAGTTAGTGAGCGGTTTTATTCTTTGTGTTTACATTTAACGTGTTTTTCTAGCAGTACCGACTGAGTCCTCGGATGATGAACCTTTGATTGAATTGATCAAGAAGTCCCAGACCAATAATGAGCTAGATGAGACGCAGGGTACGCAAGAGCTGAACCTCAAGTCAAAGAATAGTGCTAGAAAAGATTCTGGTGAGAGGACCAGTAAACTGAAATCCTTAAAATCTGTTGAGAAAATGTTGCCTATTTCTCATCATATGTTGATATTTAATATTTGTGTGAAGGACTGGATGATACATCGGAGGATGAACCCTTGACGAAGTTGTTGAATAGACTTAAAAAAAACACTGTAAAGCGGCCGGAAAGTTCTAATACGCAAAGAGGAACCGGTATCGGCAGAGAGAAGGCAAAAAACAAGATTGCAGGTGAAATGCCCTTTGGCTCCGTTATATGCGTTTAACACTTACTACACACACGCACACACAATTATTCAGAATGGGTGGTCAAAACAAATTGTTTGGTCTATGTTGTAATTATAGTTTCAACCAAAGATGAGGATTCCTATAACAGCTCAGACGATGAACCCTTGATAAAGATGGTTAAGAGACTCCCTAAACAGACATCATTGCCATTCAAAAAGAGACCCTTCAACACAAGCAGAGAGTTGAACGATTTGAGTAAGGGCAGAAAAAACATTAAGATCTCTAAAAACATGTGCACAGGTGAGAATATTCTCTCAATTCTTGTATTTAGGCTATTATTGTATTTAAGATTATTTATTTCTGTAAGTTAACAGGGAGTATACCATTGCTTTATTGTATCTTCTGTGTAAATAGACTCATCAAGTGATAGCTCAGATGATATGCCCCTGAGCAAGATGGTTGATAAGATCAAGAAACAAACAGGAAAAAAGACACTCGCTACAACTAGAGAAACACCTGATATTATAAAGCCCAGTAAGGTTCCAAACAAACACAGCAAGAGGATCGGTAAGAATACCTAGCACCTTATTTCTCTATGCTTTCACTATGACTTAATATTCAATACGGTTTCTAATTCAGTAGTCTTTTTTTCGGATTGCATCAGTGTCCTCAGATGACAGCTCAGATTTTGAGCCATTGATTACTCTGAACAGGACGTCCCCATCTGAAGAGAATGTAAGGACCACGGTGAAGCAGTGTGTCTATAAGGAATCCAACAGCAACCACATGAGGCAAACTAAAAACAAAATAATGAGAGGTAATGTGTTCTAAAGGGGAAATTATTACAATTATTTTTGCTTCTGCTATTTTTGTTTACCTTTTGTTGGAAGGTTCACTCAATATTATCTAATCTCACTGTTGTTCCTTCATCCTGTTGAAATTGTTAGAGGAAGAGATGACTTCTGATGACGAGCCCTTGATAAGATTAGTTAAAAAGCCTCTTAATGCTGTTAAGCAGACCATGGCACCAGCAAAGAAGCGTGTGTCAGGAAATTTGGTGGCATCCAGGAAGATGAAAAGACCAGCCATTGGGCACAAAGCTATCAACAGACGTTGTACGAAAGTTGGTCAAAGCATGAGTGAAGGTGAACATACTTTTTTAGTTCTTCCCAAATCATCAACCTCTTATGAAAAGTACCACATAACAGGTTATGTTGAGTATTCCTATACAACAGTTGATGACTTGTATTGTTTCATCAGGGTCTTCAGATTACATTTCAGATGATGAGCACACGAATAGGATCAGGGTGAAAAATCCACAGATGAAGACCCTGATGGTTATTTTGACCAGATGTGATGCTAGAGAAGTCTTGGAAGATAACTGTGGAGGCATGGTGAGAAACACATTTGAAAAAAGAGCAGGTAAGATATCTATTTATTGTATATTCCCTTACTTTCTGGAATATGTTTCAAGGGTGCCATATCTATCTCTTGTTGGTAATGTCCACTTTATACAAATCCAGGTTCTGAAAACATTGTTGGCTTGCTAATAAATATCATACATGTTTTACACTTTGAGACATGGTAGAATATCCCCAGAATATAAACAAAGTGCACAAGCATAAGCCTATGCATCCTGAAAATGAATACCTTATTTTGCTTGAAAAACACAAACACTGAATATAGGTTACTGAGTTTTATCGACAACATTTTAATGACTTATTAATCACATATGACCACACATCACATTTTTTTTGTTATAGAAATGTTCAGAGATGTCTTTAGAATTACTGTAGATAAACTTTTATTTTCTCCACAAATGAAATTAACAATTGGATTATTCATAGCAAGCTACATCAGCATTATTCAATGCCCCTTTGCTAGCTAGCTGTCAGGACAAGCATGATGGCAGCTAGCTACAAGCTACTTAATCTGCAAATTTGCAAGATATCTAATTAACTTTACCATTAATATTGCTGATTGCATTACATAAGCTAGTAGTTATCAGACATACAGTGCCTTGCAAAAGTATTCACCTCCCATGGCTTTTTACCTATTTTGTTGCATTAGGGTTAGATTTTTTTTTTTAAATGGAATTGTATGTGATGGATCAGAACAGAATAATCTAAGTTGAAGAAGTGAAATGTAAAAACAATATATACATAAAACATTTTTTTTTAAATAAAAAAACTGAAAATTGGCATGTGCATATGTATTTACCCCCTTTGTAATGATGCCTATAAAAAGCTCTGGTGCATCCAATTACCTTCAGATGTCACATAATTAGTGAAATTGGTGATGTGCAATCGAAGTGTCACATGATCTGTCAGTACATATACACACCTTTTTTGGAAGGCCCCAGAGGCTGCAACACCTAAACAAGAGGCACCACTAACCAAACACTGCCATGAAGACCAAGGAACTCTCCAAACAAGTAAGGGACAATGATGTTGAGATGTTCAAGTTAGGGTTAGGTTATAAAAAAATATCCAAATCTTTGATGATCCCCAGGAGCACCATAAAATCTATCATAACCAGATGGAAAGAACATGGCACAACAGCAAACCTCCCAAAAGATGGTCGCCCACCAAAACTCATGGACCAGGCAAGGAAGGCATTAATCAGAGGCAGCACAGAGAACAAAGGTAACACCGGAGGAGCTGCAGAGGTTCACAGCAGAAACCGGAGTATCTGTACATAGAACGACAATAAGCCTTACGCTCCATAGAATTTGGCTTTATGGCAGAGTGGCCAGAAGAAAGCCATTATTTTCAGCCCAAAACAAAATGGCATGTTTTGAGTTGGCAAAAAGGCATGTGGGAAACTCCCAAAATGTATGGAGGAAGGTGCTCTGGTCTGATGAGACTAAAAGTAAACGTTTCACCCATCAAAGATAACGCTGTTTGCCGCAAACCCAACACATCAAATCTCCCAAAGAACACCATCTGGCAGCATCATGCTGTGGGGATGTTTTTTAGCAGCTGGGACTGGGAAACTGGTCAGAGTTGAGGGAAAGATGGATGGTGCTAAATACAGGGATATTCTTGAGCAAAACCTGTACCACTCTGTGCGTGATTTGACGCTGGGACGGAGGTTCACCTTCCAGCAGGACAATGACCCCAAACACACTGCTAAAGCAACACCTGAGTGGTGTACATTTATTGGAGTTGCCTAGTCAAAGCCCAGACCTCAATCCAATAGAAAATCTGTGGTCAAACTTAAAGATTGCTTTTCACAAGCACAAACCATCCAACTTGAAGAAGCTGGAGCAGTTTTGCAAGGAGGAATGGGCAAAAATCCCTGTGGTAAGATGTGGCAAGCTCATAGAGACTTATCTTAAGCGACTTGGAGCTGTGCTTGCTGCAAAAGGTGGCTCTACAAAGTATTGACTTTAGGGGGGTGAATAGTTATACACATCGACTTTTTCAGTTATTTTGTCCTATTTGTTGTTTGCTTCACAATAAAATAAAATAAACATCTTCAAAGTTGTGGGCATGTTCTGTAAATTTAATGATGCAAATCCTCACAATCCATGTTAATTCCAGATTGTGAGGCAACAAAACATGAAAAATGCCAAGGGGGGTGAATACTATTGCAAGGCACTGTATATTAACTAAAATAAATGGCTGCTGCTAATGCAAGATTATAACAATTTGTATTGTATATTTCATAAATATGTGCATTATTGATTTATTTCATTACTGCTAGGCTAGTTTAGTGCAATCCTGAGTGCTCTGTTGCACGGTGTATTCACTGGAAAGGCGGGGGAGTAGCACAGTGACAGGAGCAGGCGGGATCCGGGACTCAAACATTATACAGGGAACAGGGGAATCAAGGATATTGGAACGGGTTACCCTTAGAGACAACTAAACTGGAAAAAACGTAATACCATTCAATAAAATTAAATGTGTATATATTACAGCAGACACATCTGACAACTGGGGTTGCAAGTAGGTGGCAATACATTTTTTAAAGGGGCAGCTCCAGTGCATATTGAACTCCTTATTAGCTCAGTGGCACTTGCTTTACAGTACAGCTACAACATTGCAGCAAGAAGTTTGAATCCTGGTTGTAGCATACTGTACCAACAATGCCCGAGGGTCCAGCAATAATGCGACCCAATTTAGTTTACCGCTGCCTGGGGGCCCAGGGTGGACAGGTTTGATATCTGAGAGGGCTACGGTGACACGACTCATTGGAGGTTGGGCGCCTGCAAGCTCAATTGGGTTAGTTTGTAAGGATTGTGTTCTCTTCAGTATTTTGGATGTGCCAACAGTGTGATAAGAATTAGGATGTCTTGTTGTTATGTGCTTAGAGAATAGTACACGCCTGATTTTGAAAATGCACGACCGTAATCATGAATTTGACGTCATAAAATTGGGGTGAAATATGGGTAAAATACATTTTCTTTTTATATAATCAGCTGGAATTTCTGTCTCATGCTGTAGTGGTTCCCTCTGGTGGTGTGAGTTTTCTCAATTGTGATGTACTGTGGGATCTTTGTAGGACATTAGCCATTTTATCACGGCTCAGAACTGCCTAGTTTGACAACTCTTAGCGGTCCCTGTCCAAAAGACACATGGTTGTGCTGCTGATCTATTATTTACCTGATGAATCCTCTTCTGCTGATCTAGATTCTGCCTCATAGCCACTCCCCAGTAGATGTAGGATAATTGAAGATAAAAACATGACCTTCGATGCACATCTCACCCAGCCGTCATGCTTCTGATCACACTGTTCTATCAAGCAATTAGTATATTCCACCACATACTTGCTGGAGTAGGTTGTGGGTTCACCGAGTAACAACCTGGATTAGGCTTGCAAGTTCACAACCTGCCCCAAGGAGGTGCCTGAGTGAAACGACCAAAGACAACCCAGTCCAACATCCGCAGTGAGCAGCACTGAGACAATTTACACCACCAGACCCCCATGGACTGTCGTGACCAGGATTTAACTTCTGGCTGTAACAATGCAGCTGTGCCATTTTTGGGCCTGATCTCTTAAATTACCCATGATTATGCAGTTCTAACATTTATGTTTGTTTATTTGCCAGAAGTAGAGAACTCCAGTGATGAGCTGTTGATAAAGGTTGTGGCAAATCCCCCTTCTTCACCGAAAACTATGCAAGACACAAAAACAAAGTCACAGGACTGTTCTGACGATGAACCTTTGATAAAGTTGGTTGGAAAGTCATGATTGTCTTTTTTAGATACAGGCAGTATGTTCTTTTAGGACAGTATACATTAACCAAGTTTTTGTAAATTATGAATTAACTAAGTTTTTGTTGGTAAATGCTTTTTTTCTTGCATGAGCGTACAGTGTAACTTTGGTAAATATTGTGAATTGTCTTCATTTGGTGATCTGGGATCACTGTTTAAATGCCTGTATTTTTTTACTGTTTTATATTTTAAGAACTATTGTTATTTTTAATAATACCACTTAGTGGTTATGTTTGTAGCATATTTATAACCCTGCAAAATGTCAATAACTCAAAATGCCCTTTCCATTTCTTATTAATGCCAGTTATGGGGTCCATAATGGGGACATTTCTGTGATCAAATGATGTACCGGAGGCCTCTTAGCTATAATTATTTACTTGAACAGACCACCAAATAGGAAGCAGTAATATTTATTTTCAAAGTGAAACTGTACTTGTGCTTTCAGTTCAATTCTGTAATGTTTTACTATTCAGTAGTGTGAAATAAACATGATTTACAACTTATTAATGTATTGTTGTTTCACAATGACATTAAAAAATCTCCACATTTCCCATTTGTCTTGTTACATTGACCAGAAGGCTTGTGCTACAAATCAGACTGGTGATATTGCTGTGGTGAGATTCATATTTTTACAATCTTAATGCAGAAAGAGTGAAAATCCTTTGATAACAGCAGAAAATAACAATTATGTATACTTAGGCATGGCGCCAGGATTTTTTTCTCCTGGTGCTAAGGGGCCGCTTAACCAATACCTCCGGGTCGGGATCTAGGATTCTTTTAGTTTTTTGAGACATTCTTGTGAAATGTCTGAATACACAAATCCATTACCAAATATTTACAGTATCACTTTGGTCCTTTATTTAGCATTCCAAAGACACATGCAAATTTGAGATATTTCATCTACTCATTCAAGGATATTTACCTTCACCATTTAAGAAACCATCAAAACGATCAAATAACATATACAGAATCATGTAACCAAAAGTGTTAAACTAATCAAAATACATTTACATTTTTGATTCTTCAAAATAGACTCAGTTTCCCGTGATGAAAACTGCACACTCTTTGCATTTTTCCAATCAGCTTAATTTTGTAGCCACCTTGAATGCTTTTAAATTAACAGAGTGGGTGAACGGAAGATTTCCGGAAGTGTGGTTCCCAAATAGAGGAGGATGTGTGGTGGTGTGGGGATACTTTGCTGATGGCACTGGTTATTTGTTTACACCAGAACTATGATTTGTTTTTCAATCAGAAAGTGTTTCATTGTAAGTATGTTTAAGTACGTTTCACAACAAACAAGACATTTGTTCTGGCTGTTAGTGCAACAACTAAAACAAAAAGAATAAGGGAAGTAAAAATATAAGAACAATGGACTGAGAATAAAAATAGTAGACTGTGCATCAATAAATTACTAAAATATCTAAAGTTTATGTAAGGTGAAAGATTGTCCAGTTGAGGGCTATGTGTGTGTATATGTGGAAGAGGGTTATAAATATGTCCGTTGAGGGCTGTGTGTGTGTATATGTGGAAGAGGGTTATAAATATGTCCGTTGAGGGCTGTGTGTGTGAATGCTGGGAGCGGACCATAGTCAATTTGATTCCTGGGGCAGGTTCATGAGGCCTGCTGCTGTAGGAAACTGTTCTTTGGGCGGGTGGTTTTGGTCCTGGTAGACTTCAGCCTTCTGCCAGGGGGGAGAGCACTGAATAGTCCATTTCTGGGGTGAGAAGGACCTCTTCAAGACGTGCTGACCTGCAGAGTAACCTATCCACGTTGGTCTGCAGAACAACTGACTTCCAAACCTTAGACACACATTTTTATACAGTATGGTTATACCAAAATATTATGTCCTCCCATTATGTTAATTTCTGGATGGATCTTTCTCAAAACTTCCATCAATGTTTCACAACCCTTTGGGATTTGCTCCCCAAGCCATTACTCAGCATATTCTCTGAAGTCAAGGATTATTTGAGCTATCAGCTCACTCATTTTCCCAAGAGAGTCAAGGACAAGCTGATCATTGGAGTGGAGCCAGAGTAAGAGAACAGTTCATCGGTCTTTACAATTAAATGTAGAAAAATCAAAGACTATTTGGGAATTAATGAGCCCTGGTTAAATTAATACACACGTGATCACAAGATGTTCTGTCTATTCTTCATTAGGTTGACATTTTATGCAAATATCCCTATACTACTCGCCTCCGCGTCCTGGAGGTTGTGTAGAGACGGCAGATTGCAGTCAATCACCCTCTGCAGAGCAGGTGATGCATTGCAGCCTGCCTTTGTCTTTGGCAGTGGCTGCAGCGTACCAGATGGTAATGGTGGAGGGCAGGATGTTGGAAGGTTGAACTTTTACAGCTGTTATAGGAAGTACATCATCTGCTGTGCTATCTTTGTAAGAGAGGTGATATTCAGCTCCCCCCTGAGGTCCTGGGAGGTGATGCCCAGAAAGCGAAAGGATTCCAGAGAGTTGACTGTGGAGCCACCCATGGCGATGGGGGTAAGGGCAAGCTGGGCTTCCACTATCATCTTTACAGTCTTTAGGGCATTGAGCTCTCAGTTGTTCTGACTGCACCAGGACACCAGATGGTCAATATCCCATCTGTAGGTGGATCTGTCTCCATTAGAAGTAAGTCAGATGAGGGAGGTGTCATCCGCAAACTTCAGGAGCTTTACAGAATGGTGACTGGAGGTACAGCTGTTAGTGTACAGGGAGAAGAGTAGGGGGGACAGGACACAGCCTTGTGGGGGAGCCGGTGCTGATGGTCAGGGGTATAGACAGGTGCTTCCCCAGCCTCACGTGCGGTCTCCTGTTGGACAGGAAGGAGGGGATCCACATGCATGTGGACTCAGGCACTCCCAGTTGAAATAGATTGCCCAGGAGCATAGCGGGAATTATCGTGTTGAATGCGCAACTGTAGTCCACATAGGTCCGGGCCATGGGTCTGTAGTTGTTGAATCCTGTGATCCTTGGCTTCTTGGACATTGGGATGATGATTGAGGGTATGATGACCCCCCAAAAAACTCCAGGCTGTGTAAGAGCTATTTGAATGAAAGAAGGAGAATGGTGGTGCTCCAACAGATGACCTGGCCTCCACAATCACCCGACTTCAACCCAATAAAGATGAGTTGGACTGCAGAGTGAATGAAAATCAGCCAACGAGTGCTGAGTATATTTAGAATGGTTCGAAAAGCATTCCAGGTGACTACCTCTAGGCTGGTAGCGAGAATGCCAAGAGTTTGCAAAGCTGACATCAAGACAAAGGGGGCACATTTGAAGGATCTACAATTTTAGATGTATTTTGATCTGTTTAACACTTTTTGGGTTACTACATGTCATTTCATATTTTTGATGTCTTCGCCATTATCATACAATATGGAAAATAGAAAAATAAAGAAATACCCTTTGATGAGTTAGTGTGTCCAAATGTTTGACTGGTACTGTGTGAATGGAGGTTGTCAGGCAGGGTCAAGCAAATATTATATAGGTTCAATAAGCATTATACAGTGATAATCCCTGCAACATCAAAGATTGCTAGACTGTCTTTCCAAATATCATGGCCTCTGCTCTTCTGTGCTTCTGCAGTGTGACCTGCAGCTGCCAGTATCTAAGATAGACCCACATAAGACTACCATTCTTGAGCTTGTCCTTGTTCAGGTAATGTGCACATTGGCGGTCATTTCTAAAAATGTCCTTTAAGTCGCTCTCCATGTCCAGCTGTGCAAGAGACTGTTCCTGGACAACTCTGACTAACACATCTCTCTCTACTTCCAGCCTCTTCTCCCGAGGAACCAGAATGCTGCAGAAGGCCTCCTGCCTCTTCAACAAACCCTCCTCCACCTCCCTCAGTGCCGCCACAGCTCCTTGGTGCCACTCACTTTTACTCTCCCTCTCCAGAGCCATCTGGAAGAGGGCCCCAGTGGTGCCTGCCAGTAGCGCTTTTCTTTTCTCTTCAGCCAAGGCTTCACGCTCTTGGCTAAGCCTCCTGTGTTCCTCCATCAGCTGCCGGCTCTGTGAGGCTATGGCCTGGCGGTAGCCTTCTGCACGGTTCTTCTCCTTTTCTAGCTCTAGCTCTAAGTGGACCATCTCCTGCCGGTTCTCTCTCAGTGTCTCTTTGTACCTCCACTCAATGTCATCGCGGATGGCTTGCATGCTCTTATCAAACTTTTTTTTCACCTCTAACACTTCCCTTTGTGACTCCCTGGACCAAATCCACCCTGAAAGAGATACATTTTGTTATGTGTCTGTCTTTGTGGGAGCAGATGTTCAGTTATATTACCAAATGAAGGTCTACAGCAATTTGGTATATGTTCTTTGGCTCTATTATTCAACGGTTTGAATTTGAAATGAAACAATTACTTTAAGGTTTAAGTATATATTCTTAGCTTTTAACTTAAGGAACTTATGTACATATTGGTTTCACCTATTAACAACAACAACACTTTATACATTTCAGGGCACCAACATTTTTGGGACTGATTAATATTCTTTAAATTATGCACTTATGTTTAGTATATGGTAGCAGTTTCTTAGCATGCAATTACTCTGTGAAGCCTGCCCCATTCATCCCACCACTCACTGGATATCTGTTGCTATTCTTCCAGGCCTGTTCGGTCTGAAGACATTTTCAGTTGTTTTAGGTCTTTTTTATTTAAATCTTATCTTCAGCAAATAAAAGACATGTTCAAGTTGATTTAAATCTGCTGATTAACATTGGCCAGTGAATAATTTAGGGTGACAGGTAACCTAGCAGTCAAATATCTAAACAGCAACAAAAGGTTGCTGAAGTATCTCAGAGCTTTCTGACCAAGGCAGTTAACCCTAACTACTCCCGGGTCATTTCTGTTAATATGTCTTTAAACTTAACTTGTGGTATGTAGCAGCCTTTGTAGTTCCACTGGTAAGTGTGGCCAATGGTGGAGGTGGACACATCCCAACCTTCATCCTAGGGAGTTTCACATCTATTTGAAGTCATTTTTATAATGTTATAATGTTATTTTTGTCATTCTGAGGATAAGGCGACGTTTCAAAGCCATCTTCTCAGACTTTGTATTCCTCGTGATTGCTATACTGAAACCTATATGATCCTCCTGTTAAGAGACACCATCATTTTCAAATAACTTATCAAAACTGTAAAATTACATCAGTTTTGAATGCCCTGAATAAAATTAAAGCAGTACTGCAACTTGCTTTTGAAGAAAAACATGTCTACAAGTGATAAATGGTATGTCTGCATTTTTTTAATGTTGGATGCTGCGATATGAATATTTGATTATGTATTGAACGTAGCATAATACATGTACAGTTCAGTATTGTAAAGAATAACTTGTTTACAATAATTTGCATATTTAAATAAAGGAAGATGTACAAGCTAATACAAAGCCAAAATTAAAGACTGGATATTGACAATTTGCTTAAGCCAGCACAAACGTGACAAAACAATAACCAGAAACACCTGTCAAGCCAATTATCCCAATTCTTTGGTGACCAGGAATAAGGTATCTCCTGCCAAGCATAAAGTGTTGTCATTTCTAAATGGTGAAACAAATAAACGAGGGAGTCTACTGTATACGTTACCCTTACAGGTAATGCTTGATTTATAAACCACGGTTCTGAGTAGATCCAAAAGAAACTAATCGTCCCACTGCTATGATTGATGAATTTTAACAGCGAGTTCTGTGGATGGCATTGTCAAATCTCCCCCCCTAGAGCAGGCAGTTCATACAGTATGCATAGAACTACTAACGGAAGGCAGCTAGTCCAATTATGGGCACCAGCAGAGCATAGTTCCACTTGTTCCCATCGCCACCATCCCCTCTCCGCTCTGGTCTGATGTTCCATTCCTGAGGGTCATTCAGGTTGTTCATCTGGCCTGCAATAGCAGCATAGGTTCAAAGAATCACAACAGTAATGCATTGGAATCACTGAAGAGGATCTGCCTGATATATGAACTGCCAACAAATCTGTCACAGTTCCTTCTACATTCAGTTAAATTAAAAACTACTTATTAGGCCCTGGTAGGCAAAACATTTGCATAAAAGTATTGAAATAAATTACCCCGTTGAAACCTCTTCAAGAACGTCTCATCAATTCGAAATACAATCGCCTTTTCCTGGTACGTAATTTCCGACGTAGACTTTTGTAGTGGGGAGTTATCCATGGTTGTATTGTCAGTAGAGGGACTTAAGGAGATACATTATTATTTCCAAATCTTAAAAAAAAAGTTTTCTAATTTATATGAATCTTGTTGAAGATTTAATCATACTTAATGAATGTATTAATATTATTAAACGTCGTTTTGACTGAAGCAGCCCCTCATTAAATGGTATGCTCCGGCACAGCTCCAACACGAAGCGTCAGTGAGGTTTTGTAACACTGATTCCTAGACGAAGCAAGCGCCTATCATCATCATGGCTGCGGTGTGTATTGCCTCCCGTGTCCTGACTAAAAAGGTTCTGTCATCTAAAGCGGTAAGCGATGGGAGGAAATCGGATAGTTCACAGAATCACTATTAACTACAGATTTAATGAATGTCTCCATAGGCATAACTGATATTTCAAACCACCTTGTTTTGTAACATAGGACTGCTGTAGTTAGCTAGCGTGCTGCTTAGCTACAGTGTATCGTTTACTGTTCAAGAGGCAGCTGTCTTCATTTCTGTCACAGGTTTAAGGGGTTTCGTTTAATATATACGTGCCACAAAAATTCTGACCAATTGGTTTGTAGAACATGTATATTTCCTTTTGATTTTTACAATGGGTTGATTTAACCTTCGCGGTAGTATTACAGTAAATATCAGCACATTGAAGGTCACGCAAGGGAAGTTAGATAATCAAAGGTATTAGCATTGTAGCTAGCTAACCAATCAAGTGTTGGTTGAACTTGGTACTGTAGTGTTTGTGATATCAATCATTGATTTGTTTTATCATAATACCTCTTTGCTACCTTTTATTTTGAATGTATGGTATATCATGTATTTTAGGAGGGGATGAGACTATGGCAATTTGGTAGTGCGCAATAGTTTGCCATCTCTAATTGGGACGGGGTTTGTTTTGATGAGGTTTGTTTAGAAATAAAAACGTTAACTTTAGCGGACAATAGTCTCACTTTAAATACAATGCACGATGGTAAGCACTATTTTTTGTGATTAGCTATGTAACTGTTTGGCAGTTCTTGCGGTAGCCTCGCCTCCGCTATACAAACAAATGGTGGCTTGGTTTGGGTGGATTTTAAAATCTTATTAACTACAGTACACGTTTAGACATTATTAAACACATTATAGGTCCATAGTCAGGGCATGCATTGACTTGAAATACAAGAGTATTTTAATCAGTAGCTATGATTTATATTCCCATTAAGCTACCTGCAGTATCTCAGAGTTCCAGGAAGCTCCACTTCTCCGTTTATGGAAAAAGCAATGCTAAAGTGTCAGATGGTGTAAGTATGCATATATCTGCAGAACCAAGATTTGCACCTACTCATTTCAAGAACATGTACAATATTAACTCCTACTGTATCTGCTAATAATAACAGAACTGCATTCAGGGCAACATTTTAAATGGAACTATGTTTTGCTGCTCCTTAAAGATCTCAACACAGTACCCAGTGGTAGACCATGAGTTTGACGCAGTCGTTGTGGGTGCTGGCGGGGCAGGACTGCGTGCAGCTTTCGGCCTGTCTGAGGCTGGCTTCAACACAGCCTGCGTTACAAAGCTGTTTCCCACCAGGTCTCATACAGTGGCTGCACAGGTATTTCAAGTCACAGCTTCAAGGTTTTTATCTTAGCATTGGTTTTAGGCTTGTACTATCCATTTAATTGTGTTGTTTTGGTATTAGGCTGCCTATTCAGCCTTAACCCAGTCTATCTTTGGCTGGGGGAGCACTGACAACAATGTGCCTCATTTGTTTTTGGACCCCATTAATTGTATTGTGAATTTCAGTGCATATTAAACACCTTTAAGAATATTGTCGTACATAGAAAAAAAAAAAATTGTCAATAGTGTGATTCATATTATCACTGACAAGTTAATTTCTTATAATAGGGTGGGATCAATGCAGCCCTTGGGAACATGGAGAATGATGATTGGAGATGGCACTTCTATGACACAGTGAAGGGATCTGATTGGCTGGGAGACCAAGATGCGATACATTACATGACAGAGCAGGCCCCACATGCAGTGGTAGAGGTAAGAAAATGGTGTCCGTGGCAACTGCCTATGGAAATATTTTTTACATTATATCATCACATTTTATATGGAAAACATAATCATTAATCAGTGGATTTCATCCTGTCAACTACAAATTCTTAGCTAGCCACAATAGTATAATTCAGTTGCCAGGTGTGAAAATGACTGACAGTTGGTGCGTCAGGTATTTGAATGTTCCTCTCGATGTCCTCAGCTGGAGAACTTTGGCATGCCCTTCAGCCGTACCGATGACGGCAAGATCTACCAGAGGGCTTTCGGGGGTCAGAGTCTGAAGTTTGGCAAAGGAGGTCAGGCCCACCGGTGCTGCTGTGTAGCAGACCGAACTGGCCACTCCCTCCTACACACACTCTACGGACGGGTAGGTCTTACGCATCCTCAAAATCAGCTGCTTGGAGTTGGGCTACATGTCCTTCACTTTGATCTGCAGGTCATCTTATGAGAATGAATATTATTTTCTGTGATGTCACTCGTCTATCACTCTTTCTCGGTCTAGTCTCTGAGGTACGACACCAGTTACTTCGTGGAGTACTTTGCCCTGGACCTGCTGATGGAGGATGGGGAGTGCAAGGGAGTGATTGCTCTGTGTATGGAGGATGGATCCATCCACCGCTTCAGGTCCAAGAACACGGTCATCGCCACAGGGTTTGTACCTGGCTCACTGTAGTAGACTGCTTCTGTGGCTAAGTTATTCAGGCTTGTCTCAAGGAATCTGTGATCTCTGTCATATTGATCATACAAGGTTTTAATGCTAAAATGAGCAACATGAATGTACACTTGTTGGTGGCAATTTGAAGGAGCTCACCCTACTTCCATCTCATGCTACAGAGGCTATGGTCGTACCTACTTCAGCTGCACGTCGGCCCACACCAGCACAGGAGACGGTAACGCCATGGTGACCCGTGCTGGCCTGCCCTGCCAGGACCTGGAGTTTGTCCAGTTTCACCCCACAGGTTAGTGTCCTATATCGGATGGGAAACCCAGTTCTGTTTTCTAGGCAGTGGATTGTCAATGCTGTAGAATCTATTGCTGAATATTATTGTTAGATAAGTCTGAGGGCTGGCAGACCAGTTTGTTTACATGCTGCGGTTGCATAATCATACTGTAAATATCTTTGGGTGTGACCTCAAGTCCCTCCCTATGTGCTGGTTTCATATATCATGATGTAACGGAATCTGGCTAGGTATCTATGGAGCTGGCTGTCTGATCACTGAGGGTTGCCGTGGTGAGGGTGGAATCCTAATCAACAGTGAGGGTGAGCGCTTCATGGAGCGCTACGCCCCCAACGCCAAAGACCTAGCCTCCAGAGACGTTGTGTCTCGCTCCATTACCATCGAGATCCGAGAGGGCAGGTAAGATCTGTGCTAGGCCCTGGCTTTGTTTTAGCAATGACAAAGTCAGTGCGATTGGGATTAATATGGAACCTACCTTGCGTGAAAGGGGTCTCCTATGTAGACAGCCCTCTGTTTGTATGCCCCTCAGGGGATGTGGCCCAGAGAAGGACCATGCCTACCTGCAACTTCACCATCTCCCCCCACAGCAGCTGGCCACACGCCTGCCTGGCATCTCTGAGACTGCCATGATCTTTGCTGGTGTGGACGTCACCAAAGAACCCATCCCTGTTCTGCCCACTGTCCACTACAACATGGGCGGGATCCCCACTAACTACAAAGGACAGGTCACTATAAGTACCCATGGGGGTGATGTTTCCGCAAGTCCTCTATAACAATTGTTTGCAGAGGAAGTCCTAAATTATGCAAATTCAACATTAGAAAATATTAAATGTAATTAATGAATTTTAAGGGCAAGGAGTGGTCAAGTACAAAAGGGAAAGCAGTGCAGGTTTTGAAGTACTGTGGCTAGGATGCCACTCATTCGTAGTGTCGTTCGTATTCACAGCTGTTCCACAAAGCCTTTTTATAGCGGCTGTCCTATTCCCTACAGGTCATCACTCACACGCCCGAGGAGGGGGACAAGGTGGTGCCTGGGCTGTTTGCCTGCGGCGAGGCTGCCTGTGCCAGTGTCCATGGAGCCAACCGCCTAGGAGCCAACTCCCTGCTGGACCTGGTGGTGTTTGGGCGTGCATGCGCTCACACAATCACTGACATCTGCACTCCGGGTAACCATTCAATACTCTTGCTTGCTTGACCTTGCATTGCATCAACACAAGCCTGTCCATCATCCCAAAGCTTTTTTTTACCGAATGAGACCTATCAAGATGAATAAGAGATTTATTTTTTAAATGTTTCATGACCATTTTTCTTCCTTTAAGGATGCAACTGCACACAAATATATTCCATAATCATGGCAGCTAGTGATTAGCCAAATGAGACTTCATTGGTGTTGTTTTAGCTGCAGGATATTATGCTGGCAGCATCTTCAACTCTCCTTATTTCGCTGCTAGTTGCTGCAATGTGGCAAGGCCGTAGGGTGGAAATTTGACTCAACTAAATTGGCTAAAAAAGTGGTATAAAAGCAAGAGGATAGAGGTGTTTTTAAATTATAATAAGTACAAAATAGTTTGACCATCCTGGCAATGTTATGTTTCCAAAGGAGAGAAGCTCTCCCCCCTGAAACCCAATGCAGGAGAAGAGTCTGTGGCCAACCTGGACAGGTTGAGGTTTGCTAACGGCTCCCTGAGGACCTCTGAGATCAGACTTAACATGCAGAAAGTAAGACAAATAAGAATTCACTTTGGATAGTCGCCAACTCTATTAGCAATGGAGGTAAATGTATCGTCACATATGAGCCTCTGTTTCTCTATGTTGACAGACCATGCAGAACCATGCCGCTGTGTTCCGTACCGGCAAGGTTCTGAAGGAGGGATGTGACAAAATGGACGCCATCTACCAGACATTGGACGACATCAAGACCTTTGACAGAGGTCTCATTTCCGCTTTTGATGTGATATGAATTGTCTTTCAATTGCCGTGTCTTGCGGGGTCTTTGTTCACTACTTGCAGTAGTGGGGAGAAAAACCCCATCAAACGTAAACTGAGCTGTTCAAAAGCAGTGCTGGTCAAGTTGGTCTTTCTGCTCGCTTCAGGTATTGTTTGGAACACTGACCTGGTAGAGACCCTTGAGTTGCAGAACCTCATGCTGAACGCCGTGCAGACTATAAACTCTGCTGAGCAGCGCCAGGAGAGTAGAGGAGCCCACTCCAGAGAGGACTTCAAGGTAAGATTCTGTCCGCACAGGCCTGGCCTGCAATTTGAACTTGCCGCCTGGTAAGTGATATTAATGAAATATGCAGATAATAGTGCAGTTGTGTTTTACAGTAGATTGGTCTTAATATCGTGAGAGCTGAAAGTAACGCTTGTTGACAGAAACTGACTCCTAGGCTGAGGATTCAGTCCGGCCATTCTGCTGACTGCGACGTGGTTTTAATGATCTGTTTAACATTGCAGGACCGTGAGGATGAATATGACTATGCTAAGCCTTTAGCAGGACAGCAAAGGAAGCCTATGGAACAGCACTGGAGGAAACACACCTTGTCCACTGTAGATCCTAAGACTGGGAAGGTAAGTACCATTACCCTGAAAACAAACCAATGCTTGATGCTATTTATTTTTTTACATACAGAACAGAATTAATGCAACATGATTAATGACTTGTGTTACAGGTAACTCTCAAATACAGGCCGGTTATTGACACCTCACTGGATGCTGAGGACTGTGCTGCTGTTCCTCCTGCCATTCGTTCCTATTAAGCCCTGCTTTACCGATGTAATGCGACTCAACTTTTATTTATGATCAGAAGTTGCTTTTTCAGTTACGCTTTACAAGATGTTGCAACCATATTCTCATAATCTCCTATTACTCGTATTAAATAATTGAAGTGGGATATTTGTCTGATAAGGAACATTACTGTAAACTTGTGTAAATTAATGCGAACTTGAGTGTTTTTGCGTGTACTGTAAACATCCACCACATTTGCTGTAATTCTTGCAAGCAAATAAATACATATTTAATATTTAAATATTGAATTTTTGTAAAAAGATGTTGAGCAGTCACACTTGAGAAAAAAATTAAAAAAAACTGCATGTTTAAGATCCTGACGTTACTCAATTTCTTCCTTCTGTGGCCTCGATTTATTAAGAATAGCCACATTTCTCAGCTATATGTGAAGTTTTGTTGATCTTGCACACTAAATGTTTTGTAGGTCCTATCTTCCAATATGCTCAAATAAACGAAAGCCATCCTTTCTGAGAGTGATTTGTCATTAATTTTATAAGCTTTGTGACAGGTGTAATCCAAGAGGATGGACATGTATAGTTTAATCAGAAGTACGTAAGGCCTAAAGCATGACATTTGACCGACAACTATGAAACTCAGTACAGGTAAATTCGATTCTTCCAGAGACGAAAATACCACTAGATGGCAATCTAAGAAATGAAAAGTATGTTGACGTATTCCCAGTCGAATTGCCAAAATTAATTCCTGGAAAATCTCACGTTGTTTTAGTGTAGCGTCACGAAGGCTACATTTACGATTCCGCAGCAAAAAGGTGACTTCCGGTTTATGGATTTTGTCTTCAAAATAAAAGTTACACTATACAATAGGATTCATATTTTTGCACCATTGAATTGTGGATATTGTGATTAATAATGTTGAAAGGAATAACTACATGGGGAAAATATAAAGATAATTGTTATTTCTGATATTTTATATGATAAAGAATATAGGAAGGGGGAATGCATACAGGAATTGTTAGAGCTTAATGAATGTCGAGAGCATAAAATATTTGAAAAAAGTTATTAGGGACCATTTTGCTGATTTCACATTTTCTGGAAATGTCATTAAAATATGAACAGATGTCAATCATTCTTAATGTTTAGAGTTTTTTTTTCATAAATCAATACAGTTTTGTGACACTTTACTAATACGTTGGGGACTTCTATTGTGAAAATGCCCTGAAAGTGGTTTGTACTGTTCACAATACGTAGGTCAAGAGTACATTACGCTGTTCAGTGAAATACTAACCTTGTGTTAGCTAATGTTACTATTTTTACACCTCTGAAAGCTTCACAAATTTGCGTCTTATCTAACTGTATCATGGAATCTTTTTCACGCAAGGACTCTCATCCAATATCTTGAACAATGCTTTGAGTGTTGAACGGTGGACAATACTTTAAACTAGCCAGCATTCATCTGTCATAATCTCGGGTGAAGTCGCTACCAAATTGTCTTTAAAGAAAGAAAAAGATAACATAGCGTAATAGTTTTATTCTGCGTGTTTCTACTTCTAATAACAACATGGCAAATGCTACACATCTATCTAGAGTTTGCTCTTTGTACAAGAGGATTTTGTTGTTGCACCGTTTCCTGCCTATAGACTTAAGAGCGCTTGGAGACCAGTATGTGAAAGATGAATTCCGAAGAAACAAATCGGCAGCGCCCGAGGAGGTCACTGTTTTCATGAGGGAATGGCAGGTAGGATTTTCTTGACACTTCTTGAACTCGCGTCATTACAAATGGTCGAGGAATTAAGTTAAATTAAGTGTCTAATTACTTGAAATGCTTCATTAAGTTGAGGATACTACGGAGTTGTGACCAGTAATACTGTTGTGTTGTCACCTTCACCACTCGCCGCATGGTGGCAGTGTTTCACCATAATCCCAGAAACCTCTGGCAGTACCGGTACTTCGATTCAAGACCACTACACAGGACACAGGAAAAATAGTCAAGCAGATGTATTATCTTTAACTATTATTTTAGCCAGATAATTCAAAACAAATTCTTATTTACAATAATGGTCTGGCAGCAGGCAAAAAGGCTTCCTGTACGCAATGGGTATGGGGATTAAGAAAATGAGACAGACAGAAGAACCAAGAGACATTAAATCCAATCACGTAGAAAGACACTGCTCAACTGCAAAATAAAGACGCAGACAGCAGCATGACAACAGCATAAATGATAAAAATATAGACTTGGAAGCAGACAATATAAGAACAATACAACAGAGCACAAAAGTTTGCAATAGGCAAACTTTTGCACACATCATTGTCTTTTGTACACTTTGGTTGGCTGGCCTGACTTCCAGAAGGTCTAGGAATTGGGTAATATTTGTAAATAAGGCTGTCTGGTAAAAACCTCCACTCTATCTCACCTCAAAAATGAATTTTAAAAACAGCAGTTACCCGACATGATCACAAGCAAATACTGGAGGCTTATTCTGAGTTAAGTAAAACTAACCTCTACCCTAAACCTTTTGCCAGAAAAGGGCTTCAATATGCCATTTTACTATAAGGGTACTTGGCTTACCTTAACATTTATTGAGGAGGTGGCCGTGTTATACAATAAAATATTTGTCCACATTTTGTGACATTGCAGCAATAATCTCAAATGGATTTAAGAGTTTTTTTCCCTCATTAATCTACACCAAATACCCTATATTGAAATCACATTTACATAAGTATTCCGAGACCATCACTCAGCACTTAGGCAGCGATTACAGGCTAGTCATCTTGGGTAAGCTTGTCACACCAGTATTTTTGGAGCTTCTCCCATTCTTCTCTGTAGATGCCCTGTCAGAAAAGAATTGTAACATCTGTCCGATTGAGTTCAAATCTGGGCTCTGGCTGGGCCACACATGGACATTTTCAGAGGTGTCCCAAAGCCACTTCATGGCTGTTTGCTTAGATAAGTTGTCCCATTGGAAGGTGAACCTGTGCCCCAGTCAGAGGTCCTTAACTCTGGAGCAGGTTTTCATCAAGGATCTGTCTCTACTTTGTTCCTTTCATCTTTCCCTTGATCCTGACAAGTGTCTCAGTCGCAGCCACTGAAGAACGAGGATGGTATTGGCAAAGGTATGATCGGTATCTGATTTCTAATAGACGTGAAATGTGGGATTCAGGCCAAAGAGTTTCATCCCCCTCTGCTAATGAGTCAGTGAACTAGTAGCTTATCAGCAACCTAAACCATTGACTGTCTTGTAATGGATCTTGGGTTTTAAAAATGGACAATTGTTACCATATTTTACTGCTATATTTAGGTTCTCAGTCCATAGATACATACAGGAATGACATAAATTAAACACCACCAAAACAAGAGGAATAAAATGCCCTCTATTGGGAAAGAAGAATTCTTTGATAATATAATTTTGTGTACTGTTATTTGTATTTTAAAGTGGCATATTGGGAGAGACACACAAATGATTATTTGTATGGATGTCATGGTCACCAATCAACTGCATAACACTTAAAAAACGCTTCAACCCTCACTGGGTATTTTTCTATTCTCTCTTCAACCATAGTAGTGGAAGCTTTCAAGACAATGTTTTTTCTGCAATTGCATGTTGAAATGTTGCATTTTGAAATGGTCCCCCATTCAATTGCATTTTGAAATGGACCACCCGCTGGAACCAAACAAAGAAGAGAGTGTGAGGGCGCACTTCTGCAAAGCATCGAGGAGACTCAATGGTGCGCAAGATGACACCAATGCTGATCGACCTAGTTTCATCAGATGTTCCTCTTGAGAAGTAATCCTAAATGTAATGCATTTCTTCCCCATTATTCTCCCCTTTCCGACTTCATAATGCACAATTATAGCCCTGCGTCATTGCAACAACCAGCAGATTTGGGAGCGTCAAAAAGCAAGCTGTGTTCTCCAATGGGTATCGTGTCAAGCCGTTCAGCTTCTAATCAAACTGCTCACACTCCGTGGGAAGAGTGCATTCCCCAGGCAACAGCCTTGATTTAGCCTACTGGCGCCCAACCTAACACAGGAGTCGCTAGAATGCAGAAAAACAAGGCAACCCTGTCTGAGTACTATACCACCAAACCCGTACAGAACTGAATCACTTTGAACTGTCATGTTCTAAACCCAAGGAAACCGACAGACTAGACAAACTCCTGGCTGCAAAGATTCATCTGTACTTCAAGTTTTAGGTTGGCTAGTTTCGGGAATGGTCAATAATTTATGATCAGAGTTCATGAAGATACAAAGTCATATTTTTATTGGCAACTGTAAATATTGCACCGATCAACAAAATGAAACCAATACCAAAACAAAAGCTTGCGGCATAAAAAATGTGGTTCAAATTCATCTTACATTATCACATTAAGATGTATTATAGCTTTTTTTTATCATATTTTAAAGGGAATGTCCTGAATGTGCTGCTAGTTTCGGGATGTTAGCTGAATTACAACAACATTGCATTCAACCCACGCTTTACTTACTCTTTTGGTCAACCCAGCTTTACAAAACCTGTGAACATTTTGTATTTTATTATCCATGTAATGACAGAGGAATTTGCTTCCCTTCATCTGTGTTTGCCCATTTGAGAAAAGACAATTACATAATGTCTTAGTCACTCCAATGGGAGAGCACCTTCTGTTAACCAATAGACATTCTGCATTTTTGGATGCGCTTATGTTGGCACCCAAATACACTCTGCTTAGTGAACATTGTGCACGTTGGAAATTTAACTTAGTACATGTGTTTACTGTCACTAAGAAAGTGATGAAGATATATTTGTAGGAATTGTCCAAACCCCCCATGCATTGTCATAGGCCACCAGGCTTCCCATTCTTCATACCCAGCTAGCTAGCTGTGCAGTGTGGACATCTGGCATTGATCCTTGACATGGTTTGTGCTCTATCATTTTGCCAATATATATATTTTTTGCTATTTACCTGTATATGACATTTATTGTACATTTATTATAGATATTGCTACCCTTTTTAAAACAGAGAGCAATTTTTTCATCACCATGATTGATCTAAACAGTTTTTGCTCATGACTCTCTCTTTTCCCTCTTCAAGAGATTGGTAGCATTATGTTTGAAACATTAAATTTCAAGACTGATAGAGTATCAAAATGCAGTACACGTTGTACCGACAGGCTGCCTGACGTCACTGACAGGCTCTAACTCTACAGTAGTATGTGTGGCTACCCGCAGATTTACTGTAGTGAAAAGACACATTGAGAGGTGGGACCAAGAAAGAGTACAGTACAGTAGTAGTTATAGGAGAAGAGTGCTGTCTGGGATGTTACCAGAACATAGATTAATTCAAAATCAGATTCTGTCCCACGCTCTTCCCCTTCCATCTCTTTTCTCTCCCTCTTTCCATTCATTAAGGAGGGGGTGAATCACCACTCCCTGCTCTCCTCCCTCTGTCTCAGGTTCCAAGCTACCTCTGAGGAAAGGTGGCAGGCAGAGCCCAAAGAACAGATGAAGAGCGAGGCTCTGAAATGTGATTACGCACACACACTCGCGCACAAACACGGACGCACGGTCCTAACCTGATTACTGGCACCGAGTGTTCAGTCTGATCCAGTTACACACAGAACCCTTGGGAATGGAGCTGCTCCTAATAAATCGTCCTGAATTGAAACAGACAAGCTCTCCCGTGAGGGAGAAAGGGGTGAGCAGGAGAGACCCCACAGAAGCAGGCCTACTCACTGCATTCAGTGTGTTAGGGACTTGGGTGATGGAGAAAGGGGGTGGGAATTACTTAACTGAGACCAAGAGATGCAGACGGAGAGGGGGTGGTTGTCATATTAATGTCATTAGTTGATTGGTCAACCGTGCCTTGGACGCGAGTTTCAGAGGGAGGTCGTCTTCAATTAATACCGTGTTTTGCACATACAACCCCCAAGTGGTAAACACAGCAATCAAAGCCACCTTACCCAGACTAGAGACTTCACCCAAATTGCTTTACAGCAAATCTAGTTGTATAGGCTAAACTGAAGTCAATAGGTTTACTGAAAAGATGAGTTACTGTGGAAATGTGCACAAGCTGTCCAGGACCTTCTGCGAAGGTCCAATTGATAGTCCAGTCACCATTTTGTGGACCTAAGCATCCACATCCAATTTATTTTTTTCAAGTAGAAAAATGAAGTTGTATTTTACTGTACCCTAACCTTGAAAAAGTCATTTCTCCATGAAAGTACCATGTCAAAAAGTGATAATTTCAATGTGACTTTGGCTCAGTCTGCAAATCTACAAAGCGCTCTTACTAGTTGCCTCAGTATACAACTGCTCACCTCTGTCTCCAGGAAAAGATTACCTCTTGGCCAACGTTCAAAATAATTACGTTATGTTCAAGACAGGAGAAAACCTTTTACACAAATGGCCTGTTATTTTTTAAATGGGACCGATTCCAAACCCGTGGAATGTTTTTGTGAATGGTATCATGTGTGGTCTTAATCGTTTCTTTCAGACAACGATTCTTTTTTTCGATCCCTTTTATTAATGAATATTAACTGATGTTGTTTGCTGTATGTATTTTGTTCATTTTTAACATACTTTTCATAAGTAGTCTGGAAAGATTTGGCAGGTCTGTCTGGGCTGTGTCAAGTAAGTCAAATGACACACCATTTCCCGATGTTGTCTTGGACATGATCCAGTGTAGAGGACACTAGATTAATGAACATGTCCCGGTGTCATCTGAAACAAAACTGAATCATTGGAAAGGAATCACCTATTACTTTTCCTGCTGTTGCTGTGCTGAGTATTTCAATTAAGCTGTAGTCCTAAAATCTATATTATAGTGATCAGCCGCATCCAATTGTCCAGGACAGATATGATCACCATGCAGATTACTTGAGGGATATCCCGGCTTTGGGTGGGGGGGTGCTAATTTGCAAGGGCAATGAGACCATAAAGCAAAATAGTCAAGTTAATTGCTACAAACCCGAACAACATGGCCCCCTGCCTAGTGACTAAGAATGTATTATTGTCAGACATGACCAATCCCCTGCTCTGTCCGTTAATGATTGTGTCTATTATTATTTGTAGCACAACAAATGAGTATACCCTAATGTTTCTCCATTAATATATTCAGTGGGCCCCTGAATGACCCGATATTAAAGTCACTGCCTCAAAGTTATCTGCGTCTTTACACGACCGGGGTTCAAGTCTGGCTTGTAGATTAGCCTAAGGGTGGCACAATTGACAGGCACCATCCAGAGTTCGGAGGTTAATAACTGAGCATGGTTGCATTCCCTTGTCACTTTTTTGTATCTACTTGCAGCTGCTTGCGTGCCAGTGACCTCAATTGAGGTACAAGACTGGAGAGTGCTTTCCTTCCAGCGAATAAGGATTCCAGTCTAGACTTCCTGGTTGAGCAAGCAACATGATGAGACACAGAATTAAATTGTGTTTTGGAGTCTACTGGGAGTGGCTACAATGAAGAAGGGCCTTAACCATAAATTGGATTATCTACAGTTTGGGTGTGAAGATACTTCTGGCTACCTAAATCCTATAACTAAAATACCACAGATAAAACAAATATGTCAGATACCTGTTAAAGGAAGGATGTTACTGTGGTAATGCGACTTTCAGTGCCACAGCTAGATTGACTCCCCACCGAAGTCATTTTGACTTGTGTTGTACATAGCTCTTGTTGTGTTTATGATAGACATGTCTGTCAAGTAGGGCTGGAAGACAACCTTTGTGAAACGCCAACTATGTGAGCGAAAGAAATGTCTACATATCAGTGGGAAGTCCAGGACAAAATATAGTGTGCATGAGACACGATTTCATCACGGAAATGTGTGTTTTTACAAAACCGAATGTCACCACAAACTAATTATTTATGATCTCAGAGGTATTACAATTAATTCTCTGTGAATTTCAGAGGAGGCCTTTGAAGGTTTGCATATCCTGTAGTATTTCAACTAACAGAATTTAATTATTATAAATAAAAACGTTGCAAAATATGGCTCTAAGATATGGGAAAGACACTCACTCCTTGATCATTTATGGTAAATATTTTAATTACCTTAGGAAGACATCAGCTTGAAGTAATTGTGAATGATGGATTAATGTGAGTTAACAATTATTAATCCCTGCCTTTTCTGTTGGGAGCTTCAAATCCTCCTTGCATCAAATTAGTGCCTTTGGCAGTTTTCTTGATAAGCCTTTATCATGATTTTTGTCATTGTTGTTGTTTTCTTTGTTTGATATAGCTTGAAGGCCCACCTGAACCCTTTTCTATTTATAAAAATATTATCAAATCCCCATGTATTTGGAAATAACATTATCGGTCAATGTAATAGTATTTTCTAATCATTTGTTAATGTTGGCTTTGTAGACCTACAAGGTTTTAAAGTTCAAAATAAAATGTCTATGCTATCAATGCAATGAACATTTTAAAACAAATGTGCACATCTTGGGTTAATACAAATTGGAGTTGAAGGCAAAATACTTGTAATAGTTGAACTCATTCAAAACCACCAAACTTGTGAATGTTTGAAAACATTGACAGTGATGAGTTGTGCCTAAAAACACCTCTCAAATGTTGTATATTGGCCATATAGCACACCCCCTCGTTCCGTAATGCTTACTCTTAGCAGGCGTAACATAAGCATTCTAGTAGTAGTACAGATTCCCACATCATTCAGTGTAACTCCGATTTGGACCAAAAACCTGTACGGCCAACAGCAAAGAGGGAGCGAATGGTGCTGAATTCCAAAATATGGGTGTATGATAGCTGTAAGCTGCTCCTGACCGTTTGGTCAGCTGAAATTGTATTTATCTGCTTTTATAATGTTTTTTTTGTAGCCAAAATTCGTCAAAAACTGTCTAACAGAAACTCTGTGTGATTGATATATTACGTGACCTACTTAAGTTCTCAACATTTGTTGCGGGCATGGAACAGTTTTGAATCACAAGCCTCTCTAACTGAAAATTGCTTCTGGGATTCAGCAATTCTTATGTATGACCTAAGGTCCATTGTAGGTCAATTTCCATGTCTGGCTCTATTGTGGAAAAGGTGTGGGCTATGGCCTCTATTAGCGCTTTAAATGACCCTGTGGTATCCCATGAAAGCTCTAGGAACTCAGAGATAAGAATCAGGAGACTTCAACATCCATCAAACTTGCATTGTGCTATTGAATATATTCTTGTTATAGAATGGATTGATTCATGCATATAATTTCTTCTCCAGTAAGGGTGCCCAGCAGATTGGGAATATGTTTCTGTGGACTATGTGCTTCTCATGTTGATACGAAAAACAGTAACCTCTAAAATGATGGGCATTATATATATGATGCAAAAGGATGTGCTGTGCACAAAGTATTTAGACCTTTTTCATTTTCGACACATTTGTGTTAAGGACTTCATTCACAATACGCAATAATGACAAAGCAAAAAAAAAATTGGGACATTTGTGCCAAATTATTTGAAATAAAGTTCTATCTCATTTATGTAGGTATTCATGCCCATTTCTGCACTAAAGTTATCACAGCTTTTGGTGTTCTTCTGTGTGCCTTTATCAGCTTTGCACACCTGGATTTGAGCAGTTTCTCCTGTGATCCTGTGGATCCTCGAACTTTGTCAGATTAGATGTTGAGCATTTTCGTACTGTGATCTTCAGATCTCCCCACAGATTTTTTTACGGGATTCAGGTCCAGGCTTTGGCTGGGCCACTGAAGGACAGATTTGTCCAGATTTGTCCTGAAGCCACGCTAGCATTATCTAGGATGTGTTCTTCGGCACCAGTCTGAGGTACTGTGTGCTCTGGTTCAGGGGTTTTTCACACATCTCTCTATATTTTGCTTTGTTTATTAATCCAGTTTCCCAGTTTCTGTTGCTGAGAAGCATCGCCATGGTTCTCCCCCCACCATGCTTCCCTGTGGGGATGGTATTGGCCATAAAGCTACCATTCACCAGACATTCAAGCCTAATAGTTCAATTTTGGTCTCATCAGACCAGGGAATGTTTTTTTCCTCAGGCAGCAGAATCAAATGCCTTCTGCTCAGGAGTGCCTTGACAAAATATATCTCCAAAGTATATGGGAGTTTTTTGGAGTTTTTGCTCTGACATGCACTGTGAAACCTTATGTAGGCAGACATGTGCATTTCTAAACTTGTTCTTTGGAAGACATAAAGGTACTGCTGATAGGTCATTTGCACATTATGTGGTGCTTTGTTCTTGTGTTAGAGGATAATACCCAGGAACAACCGTAATAGCCAGGAGTTTAATTGATTTACAGGACTTAGAGTCTTTTCTCTGTGCAAAACTCAAATGATACCTTTCAGGATGTCCTGATCAGTTGAAAGGTCTGTGTCGGACTGAGCCTCTTCTCTGTCTCTAATCTCCAGAATTACCGTGACACCTTACAGACCCAGGTTCTGGCATCTGCAGGAGACCGTGTGAAGAGGTTGGAGTTCGGAGCAGAACTGTCTGAGGCAGATCTCAAGCTGTTTCAGGAAGAACAAGTGGGACAGCTGTATGAGCTGATGCTGGAGTCCACCAAGCCCAAAAGACAGTTCAACATCCAGGACGATGGATTCAAGAAATGACCGAGTTGATGGGACACTTTGGTACTGAACGAAGTGGGGTGTGTTGCATCTCAATAGTTCTAACTGCTTTCTTTCCTTGTTTCCAATCATTAATCTAGACTTCCATTCAGTCAATTTTTTACAGGACAGTTTAGTCTAATTTATTCATTGTTTCATTTTGGACTGTGGACACAACACATGCCCTGTTAATCAGTACAGATACAAAAAAGAAAGGAAGGAATCCCTTGGGACTATTGAGGGGGAACCAGGGAAAGTACACACCACAAAGTTTCTTTAGAAAAGAAACTGTACCCTACCTCAAGGCCAGACTGAAGTTATGTATTATTCAGAGTTATTGTAGTGACAGTGTATTAAAGTACGATTTGTGTGGGGAAATGCCACTGCTCTGTATTTCTGTGTTAATTGCCTTCATGTATTCACTTATTGTGTGGGAGCACAAGAGGCTTCCAGAACTTAAGAGGACCAAAACTGGTCACTACGCGCTTCCAAATGTTGTGTCCCAAATCATCCACATTCACTATACTGCTTTTTCTGCCAGTGCGGGCATGTGGTGCCATTTCAGATGCAACTACTGTCAGTAATTTGCTTTGGGGAGACGTCTGGCCAGAGCGTGAAGTGCTGCTCACATCTCAATACAGAGATCAAGCCCGAGATGTTTGGCAAAGAGATCATGCATCTTGCCTCTCCAAAGATGCGAATAATAATACTAAAACTGTTGAATCAATAATGCCTCCATTGTTCAGTCTCATTGCATAATCTGATCAATTGTCAGGAATGTGTGTGTGTTGCGTGAAATTTCTTTCTCCCTGCGTCGCATCCTAACTGATGAATGGAGTTAAGGCGAAGCGACATTATTAATCATTGTGCATACTCAAATGTGTTATTGATCAAAAGCTTACTGTCTCCATTCTACAATCAAGAGTTTCTATGACGATACACGGCAATAGTTTTTTCGTAAAAAAAATAAGACACCTTGAAATTTCAGTTCCATACCAAAAATATCGTCTGTTTTTTGTTAATATGATTAAGATCTGATGGTGGTTATATGTGATCGTAGATATGCAAATTTACAATCGGGAATAAATTGTGTCAGATATCCTAGGTATCGGAACAAAATGAATCCGAAAGTCACAAAATGTCTTTTAACTTGTCTGGCATTGAATGTTTTACAACGTGTATATTGTTTGCGCTCTACAGTGTAGTATTTTAATGAAGACAACCCTAATTAACAAGAAATGTGTGGTGTCTATGGTTAGAAAACACTACCCATCTCTCCAAAATGCGCTCTCTGTCTTCCTGTGCTCTTTCTTAATTTTTTTTGATAAGCTGTTGCCTGAACTTGAACATCTGTCCAACGTACAAATATATGGCAATAGAAACGCGTTTAGAATAGCTGATGATAGATCATTATTTTAACTGCCCTCCAGGCCTTGCTTGCTTCAGAAAGTAATTATTCGTCATCGATACACAAATTCAGTCGTATTTCACTACTTGCCCTTGCGAATGATATATTTTCAAAAACGTTACAACAGTCAAATTTGCTATGCTACTACCACGAGTAGTGATGAAAATGCTTCTGATTGTTTATTTGCAGTAATTGGTTAATATAGTCTACACCAGAATACGTCTCCCTAGCACAAATAGGTTACCTGCCGATCTTATTGCTACATTGAAACAATGTTAAGTTTGCTCTGTTGAACTCAAATCAGACAAAAAGAGACAAACATACAGAGAAGACTGATGAAGGCTGAAATCGCCTGACCTGAACCAACTGTAAAGCGTAGGAAATGTGAATTATTGGATATATAATCCGGTTTATTTCTTATCATTTCGGCCTATTTATTTCACTTATTATCGCAACAAATCGAGATCCGTGGCAGCAATGCTTACTATAATTTCATATCCGACCCATTCTGATAACTAATTAAAAATAGAATTTGGTCAAAATGTGGTTGCTTGTTGGTCACTTGACAACAAGGTGGTTACTTGTTGGCCACTTATCAACGAGGTGGTTACTAGCCGCATACATTGTCGCGACCTTGACTTTTGATACCTGTGCTCCAATGTCTGTATATCAACAATGCTTTTAGTTTCTTGACAATTCTGCTTCACTATATTTGCAAAATTCCATCCAACGTTTCATCACTTTCTTTTCGTCTGCAGATTGGTCTGCCTTTTTACTTGTGTTTTACTTTGGTTTTTGCTATATTTCTATCATTGCTCCCGTTAAGGTAGAATCTGTTAGCTCACAGTGGAAGATTGGTCAACTCGAAAATGGATCACAACCTGCTCAGGAATCCCCGCTAGGCACACATAAAACGCTTTTGAATGGCGCTCTAACAAGATTCAAATACATAATATGGAGCAAATATAGCAATATGAAACCAGTCAGTAGAAGGGCGTGTCACCTTGCCTTCCGTCAACCCCGAGAAAAAGTGAGGATTAGGAAGCGAGTGGAGTGGTGTAACTGTTAATCTCTTTCTCTCGCTCTTCCTCTGTGAACGCTCACAGAGGAGAAAGGGAGTAATCAGTCAGGGTTTCTCAACTTTTCAGTCCCTGGCTGCTGCTTCCAGTATAAAGGGTGGAGGACACGTGAGAGATGGTTGAAGTAGAAGAGGAGGGAGTTAAGAGGGGATTGAACAAAGACAAAAATCAATGACCCCACTACAGTTTTATTTGCTATCTTCATGTGAGCTGAATGTATATGCAGGAATATTCCCTGAAGCACCTCTTACCCCTCTCATTGATTGGTACCAGTCAATATGGTAATACTGAAGTCCTAATGAGACAACCGTTAGATACACAAACAAGGGAACAGTAAACATATATTTTACAAATCTCCTGGGCGAAGTCAGGTAAATTTTGTAGACGCCATATCTGACAAGACATTCATTCAAGTTTAGTCGCAATCATGCCAGGGATATATGAGATTTGGGGTGGATTAGTGAAAATCAAATCCATGAGGATGTGTGCCAAATCTTATCTCACTGGGCCGAACAGACCAATAAATATTAACATGTTTATGTCATAGCACCACCACTGTAAAATTTTAGTATATTCCTAATGTATCCTGACTGTGTTTTGTTGCTCTTATTTTCTTATGTCAGTCAGATTTTTTTGGAAGGAGACATTTATTAGATTTCCCCCAAAGAAATGCAGAAAAAGGTAAACATATTATAAAGGAATGGAAACATCTTATGGAAAGATGTTATTTCAGATGCAGTACTTCAGAAATATATTGTTGTTTATCAGAATATTCACACTTACAGATTTTGTGTCGTCTCGATAATTTTCTGTTGTCTATTGTGGTCCCTTTGTTGTTTAGTGCTGCCACTGTCGAATTAATTGGTATGAGGTTCTGGAGACTTCATTCAAAGAAACAACCGTGTCATTTTCAAGTGATTGAAGAATAAACAGACTCAAATCAATCAGAAAAATATATTGGCTAAGATCTCAATCTAAGTAGCACGCTAGCTAGATCTCTGGCACCACTAGCCTGGGGCATGTGTACATTTATTGGTTATAGTTTTACCATGGGCAGAATATTTTTTGGGGAATATTATACAGGAATATTAGTGTTTCCTCAACTAATACTTTCTATATATTTAGGCAAAGTTCAAATAAAAAAGAACAACAAAAAATATATTGGATGTGTGAGAAATGTTGACCATAACTCTTGCCAATAAACGTGATAAAATCTTAGATTGTTATTTAGGGATGTCAATATTAAGGTGCAGCAACATCACCTTGAAAAAATAAATAATGGAATCATCAATGACGCACCTGTGTGTCACTGATGATTCCATATTTTATTTACACAGTGACTCATTAATAAACAAGGGAATTGTTGACTTGGACTGATGGCAAACAATGACACAAAACAACACCCACACCCAGGAAACCAACTGGCATGACCGAAGATGGGGAAATTTGTGCTTGTAACTGGGATCGCTACTTTGGTCTGACAGAAATAGATGGGAAACTTTGTGCTTCTAAATGGGATCGCTACTTTGGTCTGACAGAAGGATCATTTCATAAAAGTTAATAACAGTAAACATTTCTTTATTTTACCCCAGACCTTGAGTAAAAAAGTAAGTAAAATGTGTCATGTTTTGGATTCTTGGTTAATTTAATGTGCATTATACAGAAGCCCTATGTACCCTGTATTCAACATGTTAGGTTTCTTTATCCATCCAGGTTAGAGCTAGACAGTAAAAGCCTTGAGTAAACACACAAGATTTCAGATCTAAACAAGGTTGCAGTGCAGGGCTGAGGATGTGAGACATCTGTATGTGAACAGGGAGGTAGTCTATTTTCGAACGACATCTGTAAGTACGGAAGTAATAGAGAAAGCATACATTTATTACAGTCAATTTAATGTTCCATATTTTCACCATAGATGTTGTTAGTAATGTTCAATGTTGCTGATGTGGAAAGTCTCCATTTACACAGATTTAAATAACCCAGGACACCAGATATAATGTCTTGTAATACTAAGAATCATCTAATCACACTGTGTGCTCCATTGACCGTAAATGAGCATAGGACAGAAGATCTTACAGTAGTATTGAACAAGAGGTCTTCAGTTGTCTGCTGTCCAATGGCTGGAGTCAGGTCTTTTGTCTGAAGGGGGAGAGCTTGTGTATGTGATCGAGGTGTGTACACGTGGAAACTCAAAGACCCCAGAAAGGTAGATATTCCAGAAAAAACGCGCCCCCCCCCAAGGCCCCACAAGGAAAAATGTGATTTGGACTTACAGGTTAGTACAATGCTTAAATTCAGGAACATAATGTTAGAGTTGGTGTTATTTTAGTTGTAGGCATTATGGTGAGGTTCAAAATTTGGCATCAGGTCTAAGTTTAGACATAATGGTTAGGTTATTGATATTAAAGTTTTGTCAAATGTATGGTAATGGTTAGGTTTAGAGCTAGGGGATAGAGATCATGGATTTCAGTGTTAGGGTTATGTTTCAGGCCCACAAAAGAACAGGAAAACAACCCAACGCTTTGTTGACTGTTAACACGTGATTTTTCTGAAGTTAATTGTCTCCTTGAAGGAGTGCGAAGGGATTTGTTTTCAAGAGGACCATTTTTTATTCATTATTTTTATTAAATACACAAATAATAACAGACAGGACATTATACAGAATTCAAATGGCAGAAAGTGTAACTTTCTTTATTGATCAGCATGAGCACAGTTCTCCTCAGTCTATACGATTTCACGTTACAGTTTGTAGCTAGCTCCTTCTGTTTATTTTTGCATAATTTGAGTGTAATCCACCCTTGATACTGACCATTATGCATAACATTTTTCCACTACTGTAAAGCTACATGAACAATTATTTTTCCCCTTTCAGGCTAGAGGAATATTTTTGGCATTGAATAGTATCATATTAGTGTTTGATTGAACAAACTACACTAATGTTTTTTACTTTTTTGATTCATTTTGTAAAACATGTATGCAACACCCAATGGCCCTGTGTGAAGAAGCAAATGCGATTTAAGACAATAAACAGGTTACACCACTTTTTGCAGAAATGACTTCAATCAA
>JACXGJ010001386.1:9642-85650 GCA_016801105.1 Esox niger | reverse complement strand
ACACACACACAAACAGACACACACACAAACAGACACACACACATACAGACACACAGGATGCATTTCCATTTTGAGCCAGGTCAGTGCATCTACTGAATGGACATATAAGTGGAAAATCTTGTGAAAAACAAACCGGAAATAGAAGATATTCTGAAATGGAACATACTGAATGCTGAAACTGAATAAAATGAATGTAACATTCGAGGTCCAGAGTTGTTGCCATAACCTCCATCTAAATCTCACTATCCATCATCTACTTTTCTACCTCGTCCACACTATCTAAATCTTCCTATCCTCTGATACATTTATCTCCCAGGTGAATAACTACCTGCACCACTGACTTTCGCTATATAGCTGACAGCCAAGCGATGATGTCACAGGATAGGGAGAACTGTTGAGCAGCCGTGTGTAGGTGTTGGGGGGGAGAGGGTTTCCCCCTGAGAATGATTAATGAGGGTGGAGTCATGGATGTAAACATCACTGACCTCCAGTCAACCTCTGTTCACACATTCTCTAACACACTAAGCCACACACACACACACACACACACTAGTGAGCCAGCGATTTGTATCTTATGTCATCAACCTTTACACACACGCACCTCTGTCACTCTCCTTCCCTTTCAGTTCTCTCTCTCTCTATATGTAGAGGGCCCTAGAGGTCAAACTGTGTAAATGTCCCCTCCCTCTTTTCTCTCTCCATACCCGTGTTGTTTGCCCTTCTGCCTGTCTGCATACTGACTGGGCTGCCTGTCTGCCTTCTTGCATGCATGTCTGTTTGCCGTACTTCCTGGCTGTTTGCCCGTCTGCCTTCGGCATCTGATCACGGGAGATATGATGCTGTTAATGTCCAGTAACCCTGGCATGTATTGTTTATGTTCTGAATGAGTCCACGTTGTGTCTGGCCCCTGGCAATAGAGCCGACCCGTAGTCTCCATTACTCTGCCCCTCAGTCCGCTCCTACCGTTCCCTGTCCCGGCCCCACTGCAAAGCACAGACACCGAGTTCAGTCTCCCCCCTTTCCTCCTTCCCTCCCTCGTCTCCCTCTAAATTGATGTGGAGGCAGGGGGTATTTTGAATAATTCAGAATTAGTATGAATTTTTAAAGCCATTCTTTATTCCTGTTGGAGGCGTGCAGGGCAGAGAAAGGCCATGGAGGCTGTTTCAGAGGAGCTGTTGCCCTAAACGCTCATTAGGATTCACAGATCCACCCTCTCTTTATCTACTAAACTACCCGCTTTCCTTCATTCCTACTACTCACATGCCAGTTTCAGCTTTTGCTTCGTAGGTGTTACGTAGTGTTATAACAGGCCTGATGTCATATGCACTGAAATATTCATAGTCGTGGCATCATATGATTTATGTGTCATAAATATGGTATGAAACTAGCTTCATCTCTTGTTGTCAACTTAACCCGTGTTGAAGGTGAAGTGAGGTCAGTTTGTCGGTACAGCGGGCTGTTTTCTCTCTGGACCTGTGACGAGGGCATGTTTCAGTACATAAATGAATAGGCCAGAACTTTTTCTGCGATCGCTGTGCACAACCTGTGCTTATTGGCTTCTATTTGAGACAAGCGTCCATTTTCAAAAATGTATGCTGTGCAAACTGTTTTTTTTTGCAATGGCTTATTGTTAGAATAATGACCACTACTAACATTATCCTGATTTAACACAGTCAATACAGGTGTTCCCTGTTTTACAATGGAATGAACAGTCAGATGTTTTTAGCCGGTGGGGCTAATTATGCATTCGTTTTCCTAAAGCCCCCGGTGGGGACAGAACCCACCACTACCCTGGCATTGCACGCACTTTAGTGAGCTACACAAGTACAGATCACACACACTTGATATAGCGCTTCAGCGCCATTCGACAATTCTTTGCCACTTCTATCGTCCACAGTTACTGCAACATCACACCAGGTAGACTCCTCTACTCATCGTGGGAAAAATAGGTTGGGAGATGTCATGAATGCGGTTCACTAGCAGAAGCTTAACTGTCAACTTTTATGTTGATGCCAAGTTTTTTTCCTTCTGGTTTTGCATGTGGTTGTAGGTGAGCCCCCCCACCCCCCATTTTAACTAGGGCTGTCCCCTTCGGCCCACCTCCAAATGAACCCCTCACCGAGTTCACCCTGCCATAAATGGAAACTGTTTTCAAAAAGCTGCCAAAAAAAGCTCTCCAAAGCGACTTTGAGCAAGTTCCACTCCCTTCTCTCCAATGAGCTATTCCCATTGAGGCCTTTTTTCCCCGTTTCCCTCACTCTTCCTCCTCCTCTTCCTCCTTCTCATCCTCCCCGGCCCCTCTGTAGCAGTCCCTGTGTTCCCCCGTGTGCCGTCAGCAGACAGGCACTGGTCTCATGTTCCGGATGAAACACAGGATCCCGGAGCAGGGATTTATAGTCACATTTTGGTCATTTAGCAGACATGCTTTTAAGGGGCTTATAGGTCTAATTAGTGTTGCGATCCTTCCTCAAGGTCACACATGTTTTGCGGTTTGAGAATCTGACCAGTAACTGAAAGGTGGCTGCATCAAAACCACATGCCGGCAAGGTAAAAAGTCTGTCCTCAGTCCCTGACCAAGGCTTTTAACCTCAATTACTCGCCAAGTCGTTACTGTGCGTGAAAATGAGTTCTCAGTCAATTAAAACAGGCAGCTTAGGCATTCGTATGCTTTATGTGATAGTGACAGTGTGGAATATAGAAGAGATTGTTTTTGCTGAGTGAGCAGTGGGCTGGATTGAAACCCATGCTACAGCGGTACATGAGATCCGGAGGCGAGGGATTAGGAAGCGGGACCACCCTCCGCTACGATGAATTAGGTTTAAAGCTAGATAGCTTAGGCTGGCGGTGTGAAAGTGTTCCTTAATACTGTTTTTAATGCGCTCCACAGGACATTCCTTATTCATTTATGGCCCACTGTGTGTTTCTCTCCCACTAACAGCCAACTCAGGGTCCCTGCAGGGCCCGCAGACACCACAGTCGTCGGGCAGCAGCTCTGCGGCAGAGCTGTCAGGTGACCCGAAGCCACCGACCCCAGCCACCCCACCGCAGGGACAGGTGCCGCCCGGCCCAGCCAGCAGGTACGGACCATAACGGTTTCGTTGGCGCGTGCTTGTGTTCACCCCTTTGTACGGTCAGTTAACCCCGCCCACCACAACCCACTTTCCCCTGTCTCTAGGAACAATATGGTGAGTGTCCAGGACCCGTTCTCCGAGGTGAACGACCCCGCCTTCCAGAAGCGGAACTCCCTTCCCCCGGGGGGCCCCGGGGGGGCGTACCAGCAGGGGGTCCACATGCCCCCTGATATGATGATGAGGATGCAGTACGAAAAGGACCCCTTCGCTGGCATGAGGAAGGGTGAGCAGACCTTGGAACCTGGCACAAGTTCTACCTTTAAGAACGCAGCAACAAGATGAGGAGTGGTTTCCCGCTGTTTCCTCTGAAGAAAATCACGCCTGGCTAAAGAGGCCCTTGTATTTCAGTAAATGTTCTAGCAATGTTTTACAACCTGCATGGATCTCCAGCAGTGCAATGCGTAGGCACTTTGCCTGTGGCTGTCGTTGAGTACTTTTGGTGGTTTGTCGCCTGTCTGAAGCACATGACCGTGTCTGACAGGCCGGCATTAAAAAGCGGGTCAGATGCCTGTGTTCTACTGTAACACTGAGGATGTTTGTCACGAGATCTTTTATTTGTTTGACTCTCAGATGTCAGTGAAGTCCCAGTGTAAGCGTTTTCTGTCTTTTCTACGTTTTGACCAGCTGTTTATTTGTTCAGCTCTGAGAGTATAGGATTGCTGGGGTGTTGAGAATGGCTCCTGAGTGAATAACTTCATTTGCTTGGTTAGCAGCACAGCACACTGCAGGGTCACATTATTAGTGAGAGACTCTCACCACCTAGTGGATGAAGCTCTGAAACTACACATCTTGCATTCATTGCTAATGTCGTTTTTTCCTCTTTCCACAGTAGCAGGAGGGGAGCCCTACATGCCAGGCCAGATGCCCAGCGGGGGTATCCAGGAGGTGTTTGGCAGGCCTCCATCCGGCATGGGCATGGGACAGCGCTCCCAGTACCCGTACGGATCGGGCTACGACAGGAGGTGAGCGGCGGCTCCGAACCGCTCAGGCATGGTCTCGGAAACCAATTTAGGTTTAGGTTTCTGTGAAAAATGTGTGTGTTTCAGACCGGAACATGTGATGGGGATGGAGGGGAACATGGGCCCCCCTGGGAGCCAGAGCAACATGGGTCCTTCCAACAGCGACGGCAGCATATACTCTCCCAACAGATACCCCTCCCAGCAGAGGTGAGGAGCACTGGCGCGCCTTGCCATCCTGAAACCTCCCTGTTCTTATAGACCTGTTACATATCGACTGACCTATGTCACCTCCCTTTCCCGTCCGTAGACATGAGGGTTACGGGCAGTACCATGGCGTGGCGTATGGCATGTATCCACATCAACAGGTGAGAGACGCAGAAACGCCGACCTCCTGGTGACGCATGGGTCGCGCAGCGCTCTTCAGTCCCGTTGGTTCGGTGCTCAGTGTTCCATTTGGGTTGTTCACAGGGCTACAAGCGACCCATGGAGGGGATGTACGGGCCACCGGGCAAGAGGCTCGACGGGGACGTGTATGGAATGCAGTATGGCAGCCAGCAGCCCGACATGTACAACCAGTACAACGCCGCTTACTCTGGGCCAGAGAGGAGGCCCATGCAGAACCAGTTTCCCTACACCTCGCCCTACAGCCGGGAGCGCATGCAGGCGTCGGGCCAGGGGCAGCATCCCATGGGCCACCAGATGATGAGTGGTGTTCCACCACCCAACAACGGGGTGGAAGGACCCCCGGGGAACAACATGTGGCCCTCCAGGACAGACATGGGTTACCAGTACCCTAACAGACAGGGGGCGCCATCCCAGGGAGCGCCATATGGTCCGACGGGCCGAGGGGATGATATGGAGGGCCGACCCATCCAGGACGGTCAGTGGCTCGGCCACGTGGGTCATCGCCAGTCATCCTATATGTCAGGTGGTATGACGCCCATGTCTTCCCGCCAGCCCCCTTCTGCCTACCAGACTTCCACATCCATGGCCAACCACCTGCCCAGAGCCCCAAGCCCGGGCTCCTTCCAGCGCTCCATGGAGGCACGCATGTCCCCCAGCAAAGCTGCCTTTATGGGCTCCATGAAGATGCCGGGCAAACCAGGCATGCCCATGCCAGGCCAGGGGGGGCACCCAGGCCAGGTGCCGCCTAACTTGCGGAGAGATCTCAACTACCCTCTTGGATCTGTGGAAGCCACCATGCCAATTCTCAAGTCCCGTCGCAAAATGACCTCAAAGGACACTGGTAAGAGGCTCTAGTCCTTTTAACTATTTGTAACCAGGCAGGCCATGATTATGGGGACGGTCTTGGTATCTGTGAGAGGTATTACAACCCTCTCTCCGCAAACCTCTGTGTTCTTCACAGGAACTCCCGAGGCATGGCGTGTGATGATGTCTCTGAAGTCAGGTCTTTTGGGTGAGAGTACGTGGGCTCTGGACACCATCAATATTCTGCTGTATGATGACAGCACTGTGGCCTCTTTCAGCCTGGCACAGGTAACCACACAGGACTCAGTGTTGTCAAGCTGAAATGATTAATTAAGTAATTCTTAGTTATTATACACCCAAACACAAACCCCCGCCTAGTATTCTTAGTAACGTTCTTTATTCAATCATCACTCTGTCTAATTAATTATTTTGTGTGTTTATGTAAAGTGTAAAAACATTTATTTTCATTGATTTAAAATCCATTAGTCTAATACACAAATGCTATACATTTTGTGACATCACAGTCACCCCAAAGCCCCAACCACCAGATCAAGTTTAAATTCCTGGTATTTGTTGAACGCATTATCATTCATGTTATTTCAACATCTTAGTGAGGAAATATATTGTTTAAACATAGTAAATTTCATGCTGGGCCTTCAAAGGATGCTAAAGCCCTTCAAAACAGAAGCAGGTATGACCACTCTTGTTTTATGTCTCCAGTTGCCTGGCTTCCTAGAGCTGATAGTGGAGTACTTCAGACACTGTGTGATGGAGATCTTTGGCATCCTTGAGGAGTATGAAATAGGCACCATCGGTCAGAAGACACTCCTGGGGCCTGCAGTCGGTGACCAAAATGAAGAGCTGATCTCTGACACTGAGATGGACTGTGACATCAGCCAACCAGATCCTGACCAGGTGCAAGAGCTGGAGAAGGAGGTCGAGAAGCGGGAGGAGAAGCGGGAGGAGAAACCTGTTGACATCACAGAGGAAATGGAAGCAGTCAGCGTAACATCACCCCCTTGTGCAGTGGAATCAGCCCCTGATGGAACAAAGGAGCAGTCTGAAGCCGAGGTGAAGGTAAAGAAAGACAAGGCAGAGAAAGAAGCGGAGGGAGGGAAAGAAATAGAGGAAGGAGAGAGTGAAACGACAACAGAGAGTAAAGACCTCGCTGAAAGGATGGAAGACTCTCCAGATCTGTCTCATTCAGAGCCAAGGCCGCAACAAGCCAGCAAGTATGACAGGTTTCCCATTAAGATCTTGCACAAAGAGGACCTGATTGAGGACAAGACAAACCATCTGGGTCATGTGACAGAGTTCACCAGCGGACTGCTCCATTGGCAGGCAGGCGGGGGGGATTCCACTGCCCACATCCAGACCCACTTTGAGCGCAGGGGAGAGCATCCTGACAGGACCGGGGGAGAGGAAGAGGAGTGTGCCCGTTTGAAAAACGACAGTGAGTCACTGAACCAAAAGGGGGAAGAGGCAACAGGGAAAGCTATAACCGCCACTATAGATGATATACTGTGTGCCCGCCTCGGGGTTCTTTCAGAGGGCTACCCCACACACTCTGCCCCTACATACCCCTTCAGGCTGCACCAGGGGGGAGGCCACAAACACATTACCCTGCTGGAGGATGAGCCTCGCTGTCTGGATGAGTCTCCTCTCTCCACTGCCTCTCCCTGGCAGGACTCCCTAGCCAAACGCTGCCTCTGTGTGTCCAACATCATCCGCAGCCTGTCCTTCATCCCTGGGAACGACATGGACATGTCCCGTCACCCAGGTCTTGTGCTGATCCTGGGCCGGCTGCTGCTGCTCCATCACCAGCACCCAGAGAGGAAACGGACGTCCCCCAGCTACCAGAAGGAGGAGGAGCCGGGCCTGGCCTGCAGTAAAGACCAGTGGTGGTGGGACTGTCTCGCCACACTCAGGGAGAACACCTTGGTCACTCTGGCTAACATCTCTGGCCAGCTGGACCTGTCTCTCTACCCTGAGACCATCTGCCTGCCGGTCCTGGACGGGCTGCTCCACTGGATGGTGTGTCCTTCCGCCGAGGCCCAGGACCCCTTTCCCTCTGCGCCCCCCCACTGCCCACTCACCCCGCAGAGGCTGGTGCTGGAGTGCCTGTGCAAGCTGAGCATCCAGGACAACAACGTGGACCTGCTGCTGGCCACGCCGCCGTTCAGCCGCCAGGAGAAGCTCTACGCCACACTGGTGCGCTACGTCGGCCAGCGGAAGAACCAGGTGTACCGCGAGATGGCCGTGGCCACACTGTCCAACCTGGCACAGGGAGACTCCACGACGGCGCGCGCAATCGCCGTGCAGAAAAGCAGTGTGGGTAACCTCATGGGCTTCCTGGAGGATGGGCTGAGCATGGCCCAGTACCAGCAGAACCCCCACAGCCTGATGCACATGACCCAACACACCCGCCTGGAGCCCCCCAGCGTTAGCATGATGTGTCGGGCTGCCAAGGCTCTGTTGGCCATGGCCAAGGTGGAGGAGAACAGGCCAGAGTTTGTCCTGTACGAGGGCCGCCTCCTGGACATCTCCATCTCCACTGCGCTCAACCCGGGGGTGGCCAGCATCGTGTGTGACGTACTCTTTCAGTTTGTTAAGAAATTATGACAGGACGATGGATGGACCTGAGCCAAAACATAACCAGAGTGATGAGGTGAAAATGGTATTCTGTGGTTTTATATTTTTATTTAAAGGAAACTGAAGATTTTTTTTATTTATATATAAATATATAAATGTCGATGTGTGTATATATATGTGTGTGTGTGTGTGTGTATATATATATATATATATATATATATATATATATATATATATATATATATATATATATATATAGCTCCTCTTCCCCCATTGACACTTTGCTTTTGGGATTTGAAAGATGATTTTAATACAAATATTGAATACATACTGTTGTTTTTAAATATATATTGTTTAGAGACATTTGGTTTTCTTCTGTTTTCTTTTGTTTACCCAAATTGGTGCCAGATTTTTGAGAGGATTCTTTCATTTTATTTTTCGCTTTTAAAATGTTTCAGAATTTTATAAATATTCATACCTGTATTTACAGTGTGTTTTCTTTTGTTTATGGAGATCAGATTTATTTAAATTGTCAGAATTATTGTAGATAAAACTTAACATGCCACACTTTCAGAAATAGAGAACACTGACGTTACACAAAATGTTAATGTTTTGCTGGAGAAATTGTGCAATAGGCCTTGTGCAAGTTGTCTGTTGAGGCAAAAATTTAATTTTAACACTTGCAATATGTGATTCTGGCCATGGGTAGGCAGTGTTGCATAAGCCAATCAGAAAAATGAGAAAAGGATGGTCCTGAATCAACAGTGTCAAAATGTTTGCTTCGTTGTTGTCAATCATTTCTACTACAGCCGCAAGTCAACGTTCAAGAAAGAACAGTATCTTAAGCACTTGTATTATATTAGTTTGGTTTCCTTTCTATCCCAAGTTGGCGCTATGTATATAGACTGTTGTACATTGGACACACCTTCACTTTTTTTGTTGATTCTTCACATTCACTATCAATAATGCTGTTACGACAAAGGGATGGAAATTTTCCGAATATTACAACAACTACTTTTATTATTGGTATGATTTGTTACTGTTGTCATACATATTTTGTTATTTGGGTCACATATTTGAACTTGGAGGTACATGTATGTATAAAGGTCTTGTCCGCATTGTACTATTGCTTCAAGCTGATCAAAACAATCATTGGTAATAAACTGTGGACATGCCAGGGTCAGGGATAACTAGCTGAGGTTACAGAAGACTTGTGAACATATTTTCTTTCTGTTATGTCCACCATTCTTGTAAATGAACATATTTTTCAGACAAGAAAATGTAGTTCAAAAATAAAACTCAGAAAAGAACCCACTAAACATACAAGCTCTGACAACTTATTGTAAATGTTGTCTTTTTTCTCTTGACTCGAATACCATCTTGAGCTCGATATACATCTTTATATTATATGTTCCAGTTGTCAGTAATAAATTGTTCCTTGATTATTGTTTGCACCAAGGTTGCATTGTGTTCAAAAATTTTACAACAACTTTTTCTAAATTTAAAAAACACACACAAAGAAAGAAATATATACGATCACTGCTGTTTTCTTGATCCCACTTGTAAAGCGACCCTGCAAACTGACAGATGTTCATGTTTATATGTATTGGTTAGCATGTAACATTTTAAAGACAATACGATTGTTGAACTAATGTACAATTTACACAAGTGCAGTGCAATCTCCAGACATGGAGTTTTCTCTCATATTTCATTGTTTCTTCATACAATGTCAGTGGGGAGCCATCATGCCAGACGGGAGAATAAAAATGATTGCCCCACAATGCAGAAACGTTCAGACCATTAGCTATGACAGTTACCTTTACGCATCTTCTTTCTATTGATTAACCTTGAGGTGTTTGTACAACTTGATTGGAGTAAATTCACCTGATTGGATGGAGTTTGGAAAGGCACACCAATATACTGTATATACTGTGAAACATGGTGGTGACAGCATAATGTGTTTTAGTGGCAGGAACTGGGAGACTGGTCAGGAGTGATGGAAATATGAACAGAGGAAAGTAAAGACAGATCCTTGATGAAAACCTCCAGAGTGATCAGGACCTCACGAACACAGCCAAGACAACACAGGAATGGCTTCGGCACAAGTCTGTGAACGGCCCAGCCAGAGCCCAGACTTGAACCCAATCGAACACCTCTGGAAATGGTTGTGCAGAAATGTTCCCCATCCTAATCAACAGAGCTTGAGAAATTCTACAGAACAGAACGGGAGAAACTCCTAAAATACATTGGTGCCAAGCTTTTAGCGTCATACTTATGACACAAAGTTATGATCTTTGCCAAAGGTGCTTCAACAGAGCAAATGTACCGAGTGAGTAATTGGTTCTGAATATATATTTAAATGTGAAATTTGTTTGTTTTTTTCAATAGATTTTCTAGAAAAAGAGAAAGGGGGTCTGAATACTTTACACATGCGCTGTATATACCACATCACCATCATCTAGCAGGGACTTAATAGTGGCTTGCACAATTTCCTTTCTATGCTGATTTGACAGACATTATTTGATTCTGTAAAATAAACAACTTTTAATCTTTAGCTTCACCACTCTGTAATTTTTGTTTCAAATGACAGATTTTCATCAATCCAAATCCCAATGTGTTTGTAGGAATTAACACGTTCTATAACATCCAATTAGCATAGTCATTTTGCGGTCATCTTAAAGGAGATTTTGTGACATAGAAAATAGCATTAACTTTCTTTGCAGTTGCTGGCAACGTACGATCCGAAAACGAATTTTGGAATTGTTCAAAGTCACCTGTAGGTGTGCTGGACAGGCAGAAGCAGCATATACTGTCATCAGTTAAAAACTAGTTCTTACCCAGTTACAGTACATATATCGTTAATGTACAGAATGAACAATAAAAGGCCCAAAATGTACCTCTGTGAGACTCCTTTCTGTACTAAAAGACAATTCTGGTTCTTGAAAATGACTACACCAATAGCCTGAATTCTATCCCTGAGGTGATTTTGAAACCAGAGGCAATATGAACACATACTCAGTGTTTGTGAATGGTGACCTGCATCTACCAGTCCTTATCACAACGGGACTAAATAATATCAAACTGCCTGCCCTACTAGGTTTAATCTTTGGTCAAGAATGAATCCCCTTTTCTCAGATATTTAACAGCCACGCACATGCAAACCTGCACACATGTACGAACAAGGGCGCGCGTGCACGAATTCTGTAGTTGAAACTGTCCAAACCCCTTTACCCAACACTCACTCACCTATAGTATTGGTTAGAGGCGGGAGGCTTGTGGGAGTGAAGGAGCCAAGCCAGCAGCAGTGCAGGCTGTCAGAGCTATGAGTCAGCCACTTAGAAGCAGCGCTGTGTGGGAGGCTTGCTGCTTTGGTGGACTAACGGTGAGCCACCAACACAACCACGGCTGTATTAAATTACATTTACAGTCCAACTACCCACGTTCTGACATCATCTGGGCCATGTTCTTCATTCTGAACTGAGGTATCCGATATGAATCATAGTATTTCATTCAAACACTAAAACCTGCCTACTATCACACGACACAAGAATGTCAAACGGTAGGCATTTAGATCATTTTAAGTTATGTCAATGACAGAATGATTGACCTCAAGTCGTGTTTCAAAACTCACAATACTCAACTGAATGGATTGTATGGTCACGGCACTGACCATCATCTTGTAAGGCGGTCTTATCTATCCTTATATCCTATGTATCAGAATGTATCTCAGGTGAAAGGCCAAGACAGATTGTGAATAAGCCTGGTGCTGTTTTCAGACTAGACTAAAGGGATCTCGTCATGACAAAGACAAAAAACATCTTTCATACACACGGATTAAAGTCATCGCCCAGGAAAAATGTCACTTATAACTCAAACCCAAATAATGTTGTGGATTGGTCCGATCTTTGTATTTGTGCCCAAAGCAAAGATTTAATTAAAACTATGTAAAATGTCAGCTGCGAGCAGCGCTGACAGGCTACAGCGGGGTGCCACATCAGACCACAGTCCGCACAGACTGGAGGATTTTCCTACAATCACCTACTTCTGTACTCCTTACCACATTTGCCAAATATCAACACAGCATAGCACAACATGTAAAAATCCTGACATACATTTCAGACCATTTTCCATGTTTTTTTTAACCAACTGATGTTGATGTAGAGTCCTCTAAATGTCTGTTTCTGCACAAGAGCTTGTACATCATCATGGGTACATTGCATTGAGGAACCCCTATTGTTGAACTCAAGTGTTGACAATATTGTATCTCAAAAATTACAGACACTATGAGCCATTTAACTTGTCTGAATGTTTTTCTTTTGCCACTATTTGGCCAAAGTGAATCACTCTTTACTGCTTAGCTAGATTCATGCATTTGTACGGTATTTCATCACTGAGTCAAACGGATCCAGAAATATCAGCTGTAATAAACCGTTGCATAATATACCGTGTGGTGGAGCTGAAAGTGTTGAGGGTTGAGTTTGTTTTGAACGTTTAAAATGGCATATTTTGACAAGATTAATATCTGTGTCTAATATATATTCATTGATGTGCCAGGCCACGCCCATACAAATGTTTATTAGTTAATGGGCGGCCATGTTTTTAACCAACGTGGATTGTGAGAGTTTGGTCCACAGATGCCAAATGTTCAGTGACATAAAGATCAGCCTTTTGCAAGGTATTGCATCAGAAGTTGTGACAATTGGGCTTGGATTACCATGTAAATGTTGGACCCATCGCACATTTTTATCTCACAGGAATTTGCATAGTTCACCTAAAATGACAGGAACATTGCAGGTATTTCGTTGTCGGATGACAGAAATGGTGTCTCCGTGTTAGTTGAATGATAGTCTGCTCCAGAATTTGAAAAATAAACTATTGAATTTGTCAGTGAGAAAGACACACAATAACAGGAGAAGTTTAATATATTCTGAACTATTCCTCTCATTTGACAGGGGGCACGGATTTCGATAGTGGATGACAGAAACATTGTCAACACTTACATTTAATAAAAATCTCCATATATTTTGCAGAGCAGCGTGCTTCTACAGCCAAAGTTTAAGAGTTCAAATCCTGCAGCACAGGTTGGGTTGTTTTTGGAAACATTGCTTTCGATTAATAGGAGGACACAAATGTAGCCAGAGGCATAAATTGTGTCCCTTCTTGTATTGAATAAAACTCTAATCTAAAATGAAATGAACCTGTTGAATATGATAGGGAGGGAGAGACAACAAACAGTATTAGGAATCATTGGAAAAATCACAGCATTGGGAGGCATTATTGACTGTAGCTCAGTTTGTAGAAAACTGTGCTATTACTGCCAGATGTTGTTTGTTCAAATCCTGCAGTTTCAGCTTACTTTTTTGGGGAAAAATCCTTTTAGATTAATAGAAGATCTTTTCTGGGGCTGACAAAAATAAGGTATCCTATTTTATTCTGATTAAATTGAATCTAAAATGAAAGTAATCTATTGAATGTGTTGGTTGAGGGAGAGACAAAACATAAGTAAATTTTTTTACTTATGTTTTGTCGATTCACAGGACATAATAGCAGAATTTGTGCCCTTTTAAATGCTCAATATTAACTCTATTTATTTTTGTAAATTACTATTGACTGTGTAGCTTAATATATGGAGCATTGTGATTTTACTGCCAAATGTTGTTGGTTCAAATTCGGCTGGAGTCAGTATACATATTTTTTTTTAATCCCTTTCCATTAAGAAAAGGTCAACGATTTTTCCTGTTGCTGACAGAAAAAGGGTCTCCTTTATAACTGGAATTAAATGAAATCATTAATGAAACTAACCTGTTGAATGAGTTGGTGAGGGAGAGACACAAAACTGTATAAGAAATATTTGGAAAAATCGCTGTTGAATCATGGGACATGGATTTCGGTGGTGGGTGGATGCCTGCATCTGTGCCCCCTATGTACTCTATTTGTTTGTGTTCCAATTACTACTGACTGTGCAGCTCAGTTTGTGAAACTGTGTGCTTTTACAGTCAGATGTTGTTGGTTCGATTTCAACAGGTGGAAGAAGATCTTTAGTAATTTGTGGAAATATCCCTTTTGATTAATTGGATGGCAGAATTATTCCCTGTTGCAGACAGTTATTGTGACCCCTTATTTATTTAATTTATATACAATCTGCTGGAGCTGCTGCCCCCGCGACCCGACAACGGATAAGCGGATGAAGATGAGATGAGACAATCTGAGATTAAAGTAACCTGTTGAAGGGATGGTGAGGGAGAGACAGAAAACAGTATAAGTAATTTTAGGAAACATCACTGTTGAATTTGCACAGAGAACACCTTCCTTCTTCAAGATCCCTTTTACCCTGTACCAATCGCCCACTTTACCACCACCAAAGCACCCCTAGACCATCACATTGTCTTCACTACATTTGACAGGTGGTGTCAAGCACTCCTCCAGCATATTTTCATTTGGTCTGCATCTTACAATTGTTCTTTGTGATCCGAACACCTCAAACTTAGATTTGTCTGTTCATGACACTTTTTTCCAATCTTCCTCTGTCCAGTGTCTGGTTTCTTTTGGCCATCCTTATCAGCGATATAACTGAAGGCAGTATACCTGAGAGCTAAGTGCCTTATTTCTATGCAGTTATTGTATTACCCAATGACTCCGATGTGGTATGTAATGACTCTAAGCCAGTATGTAAGAAACAGTGAATGTACAAGGTGATGTAAAACTGCATGGGAGTGACTGGGTGAATCAAGATAGAAGCCTGAGGCTTTGTTCAGAGGGATTTTTAGGACAACTGTGGTGCAAAGGGGGAACAAGGAGTCAAGGGAGCGAAGGAACCAGGAATATTACATATTTTCACCAATACCGAATATCCCATTCAAAACAACTGGGGGAAACCAAAAATGCCCTTGTTATGATGTCAATACTTTCAAGACAATTTGTAACTGAGAGAAAGAGAAAACTCTGGTGAAAAGTCACTGTTCTCATACTTTAGAGTGAAAGAATCTGACAACGTTACAGATGTCAAGCTTTCTAACCTGACGATCACTGACATGATCAGATTTTTGTTTTGCAGGCATTAGGGGGCATGGCTGTATGACATCTTATCTGGACAGCTGTAGGCCTATTCCCTGTTGATGAAATATTTACATTTCAGTAATTTTGCTAGCAGATGTTCTCATCTGTGGCAACTTAGAGATAATGCGTTCACTTTAAGATTGCCAGGTGGGACAACCACTTAACTCAGGAGTACTAAGTACATCTTCATGAAGTAGTATTAGTCATTGCAATAAATTCAATAAAAAACAATAGAAAGAATAGAAAAATTATAATAGCCACAGTGATCAGAACCTAGTACCATGGACAATGACAGGGGTAGACAATCGGTAACGTTGTCCCGGGCCCAGCCCTCGGGGGGCCCCATTTGGTTGGCTTAAATATAATTATTTATTAGTCAGTCAATTTAGTACTACCTAGCTAAAACATAAAACAATAAAAGTTTGTGACCTGTTTTATGATCAGTAACATCATTGGTATTTATAAAAAATGTGGGCCCATGGTTTGTGTCCTACACGTTCAATTTTGTCCCAGGCGCTGGGATTCCTGTCGGCGTCCCTGCCTAGTACACTAGATATCAGGATTTAACAGAACATAATTTCCATTAATTATTTGAGATTTTTTAGATATTAATGAATCTATGTTATTGATTTAATTGTGTTTTTTATTATTGTAATTTCATGAATTTAAGCGTTATTCTGACATTAATGTAATTACATGAATGTATTTACTACAATCCCCATAATTCATGTGGCACGACAAGAGGAGGAGCTAAGAGAATGGCTTGTGACAGAGAATTCAAACACAGAGGCACAATAATGGCAATCCTTCCGTGAAGTGAAAGTGGACTAGACCGACCAGACAGGCGATTGTGGTTGCACAAGCCAGTGGGAATAGTCAAATATTCGTCCTCAATTTTCTCGAAATTTATATTACCACATTGGATTAGAACCAATGTCTTATGTAGCTACAACTCATTATTATCAGAACGTGGAAAAAAGTATATAAAACACTATATCAAAGCAATGCTTGTGATATTAAGGATTGCCAATACGTGAAACGACCGTTAGACTCGGTTGTCTTTTTGCGCATGGTTCTTGTGATGGAGGATTGTTATTTGAGAAAGATGCTGCCTATCTCAATACTGAATTATCTTTGGTAGTGTACGTAGAATGTTGTTGTTTGCAAGTTGCAATGAGAACCACAACGTGAGGGTGGCAGTAGTGTGAATGATATTGAGAGAATATAGCTAGCTAACCCAGTGAGATACCGATGTTTCAGCAACCTGTCTGGGAATGGTGCAACTTTTCGGGGTGCAGGCGATTGAGTATGTTCGGAATATCCCAACATTTCTGAAATGTTTCGCTGGAAATTAAACCTACAAGCGTTATTCTGACATTTTGTACCGCGCGCAAGGTCGACCAGCGCCTTGTGCGCGAAGACCAGCCAGGATGGACGAGCTTGTCTGAAAATCAGTTGCTCTGTATACTGCAGTGAACTGAAGTAGTGTGGCGTGGGACCGATGACCCAGCCTATATGACTTTTCATAAATGAAGCGTTTGATAATTTTCATACCAGTTCTAAACCTTTTGCCATTTTTATAATTCAGAGAGGAAGGATGTTAGTGGTTTCTACTGATGTTTACTGTCAACGTTAGCTAGGTTAGTCTAGGGCAAACCCGGATAACGAGAGCGGAAAAGTGGCGTTACCAGCGGTCGACTTTCTTCGGTGAGCTGACGAGAGGGGTGGGTAAACTGCACGGATTTAGTTTTTGCGATGGTATGACGCCGGGGATGTCCGTAATGCTCTCTGAATGAAAACGGGTGTTGGCTCACAGGAAAGGAAACAACACTCAGAAGTTTGCCCACCGAGTTTCTATAAAGCCTGGCCAGCAGTGTTACGATAGCCTAGCTAACTAGCTATGTATGGGTAACGTTACTTTGCTGAATGTTCTTTTTTGTTGTTTGTTTACTTCGAGCTAACTTAACGGTAGATGGCTAGCTAACGTCGTTGTTCTGTACATTAGCCGATTGTGAAAAAATATTCCTGAGTATGTTCAGGTAACATACTGTTACTTAGCCAGCTAGTGCTTGCTAGCGACTAGTTACGTTAGTAGTGTGACAACTTCCAAACATGACTGCAGTACAGTAACTTCAATAGGTATGTAACTACGATTAGGTGGTACTGTATAATATCTGGACTAATGATAGGTAGCCAGGTAGGTCTTGTTAACGTTCTGGAAAAGTCTGTTTTGGTACAATACATAAACTCACCAAGTCCCATGAAATCGTAGTGGGTAAAAGTTATATTCCATAGTGGTAGCAAGTTCACCTTATAAATACATTTAACCCATCAGTGGCTAAACATTGATGATATGTCCCTCTTATATTGATGATATGTCCCTCTTATCAGACCAATTCCAGATCGGTCTGCCCAACAACTATTCGTTGTCTCTCTGGCATAACTAAAGGAGTTGGCCACACTGTGTACAAATCTTACTTTCTTTCCAGAAACATAACAGTGGTGTGGCTTTCTTTACAGCGACCTTCTTGGCCCTGGACTGCTTCTACTGTGGAGGGGTGGGGGGTCTCAAAGAGTGACCGTTAATGCTGCATCTCGGGGTGGCAGAGCCTATGCGAGACTGCGAATACAGCCAGATCAGTACTCGCAGCTCCACTCCAATGGAGACTCCATTCAAGAAGAGGACCCCCAAGAGGAGGAAGTGGCAAGCATTCCCGGGGCGGAATAAATTTTACTGCGATGGGAGGATCATGATGGCCAGACAGACGGGTGTCTTCTACCTCACCCTTGTCCTCATTCTTGTCACAAGCGGGCTCTTCTTCAGTTTTGAGTAAGTAAATGAATATTTTCACTCATGATGCAACTTTTTTTAAACCAATTTTTAACCATTATACTCCACTTGCGGTCTCCAGCCGCATGCCACCCAATTGCAGGGCTGATTAGCTGGGCCTGCAGGCATGGATCAGATGTTTGAGATAAAGTCAGAACGTGGCTTCCTTGTTTGGTTTTGACTTGGTGGGTTGGCAGCAAAAAATAGTTGGATTTAATACTGTCTTGGACTCTGCTAGGCAAAGGAAATGAGGCCAATTCCATCAGAAATGCCCACCAATAACAGCCCATCGAACTTCACAGGTTATGTGGTACTGAATACAGTGACAGTCAACAATAAGACAATATTTTGTGTGCCTATTTGATGGATATCTCTTAAGTAGAGCATAGTTAATTAACTGTACTTGTGTTAACTCTGTATATGTGAAGTCAAGCTTTACGTGGCTGACAAGGAACCAGGGTTTACAGACCCACCTGTCAGTGTTGATCAGCCTGTGTCAGTCTGTGTGTGGGTGAGACTCTTGCTCACTCCCCCTCAAGGTACTCTTTTACCTTGAGCCGTCCTAGTGGCAAAGAGTTGGCTGAATGGTTTGACATTAAATAACGCCAGGCCTAAAGGGTGGTTGGGGAGAAAGGGTTATTTTGAAATATATTGAGCCCATCTTCTGAATTTTGAAAGATATTTTTCAGTTGGATTTTGGATTTTTCTAATTGGATTCTTTTTGAGCCGGTATTGAAATCCAAACACATTCCCTGATTGTGACTCTGTAAGAGGATTTGAAAAAGTCACTTTTGGCAATTCAGCTGATGAATAGCTTGTACTCATGAAACGCATTGTGTATTCTAAATTCTAATGAGATACATCTGTTAGAGTTTAGGAAAAGTCAAGGCAGTGGACACCTTCAAATTTTCAATAAACTTTCCACCTAAATGACCCACTTGCCTTTTCTAGTGTTTAAACCTTTTCATTCAGTCAGCTTTATTGTTTAATCTTAGAATACTTTCGGGAAGTGTCTCAGCAATCAATGTCTTAACTTAAATGCATAATTCTTAGTTACTGAAATCATTCTTGAGTTTCTAGTTGTGGCAACACTGGTTTCTTCTTGACAGGTGTCTGCTCTAATATACCAGGCATCGTCACTAAGGTCTGTGGTTAAATTAATGCATAATATGAAACTAGTCCTTGCATGTAGGCTGCATACGCCCAAAGTGGTTAGTCCTTGGCAAACATTCATTTGTTTCATAAGACTGTTTATTCTGGACACATCCCCTTTGCTGGTAAACAGATGATACATATTTGTCTTTCTATCATTAGCTAATTATTTTTTTCACTTATTCTTTCTTCTTGCTTCCTCTTACTATTCTGTGTACACACAGCGACTCTCACGTCATCCAAACCTTCATCCAATTTAAACACCAAACTGAGAAGGAAATGAAACCGATAGGATCTCTTGCTTTTTCTTGCTCTTTCTCTGAGGTACCAGAGTTTCCCTGCCCAAACTGGTTAACCATCTCCTCCTAAAATGTTTCCAGTTCCGTCAGATGGTGACAGCTCATTCACTCTTCTTCTCTGTAGCAGGCCCTTCCCCGGGCCTTTTCTAACACAGTGCCTCCTTTATCTCAGCAGCAGCACAACCTGTCTGCCAGGCTCTAATCCCACTGTGACAGTGGTTCTCAGGCCTTGTCAGGTGCAGGGAAGGGCAAACCCAGTGAACAAAAAAGGTGTCATTAGGATGTTCCTGGAATGTGCGGACCTAATACTAGTAATGGGCACATCATTGAGCCAAATTAATAGATCTTTTCACCAATGCGATTCGGTTATCAAAGTTCATCGAAAATAGTTTTTTTTCTTACAAACGATTACTACAGGTAACCCCATTGAAAACATACTTATTGACTTGAATTATGCACTTCCTTCACTATTTGAAAATGTTTGCAGATAATTGTACTATTTTTTTAATGTAGGCAAATCATGAAGCTAATTAACTGTTCTTGACATGGAGGCAATTTATTTCCCTATGTTCAGCAGAAAGGGACAGTGGTTGTCAAACAACCGGTCACTACTGCAATTGTAGCAAAAACTTAACATGAATTTTATGCTGTATTCGCTCTGACCTGACTAGCCAATTCGACAACCAAAATTACATTATGTAGCTACGTTTTTATTAACGGTAGAAATGTTACCAAATATATCGTATTTATTATTTCAATGTGAAATTACAAAATAAACTGGTCGGCTGATGATACAATACTGCTTTTATCCAAGCAAATCTCCCCAAGACAGACAGCTCTCAAGCCATCAAACGTTAGCTCTGTGATGAAACTGCAGTACTTTAGTCAAAGCCAAACGTGCTCCCTCACTGAACGGTGGGAAACACACTTCCCCGGTCCAACAGAACCAATGATAGATATCAAGCTGTCTTGGAAATAAGGAACCGCAATTGTTGACTTTTTGTAAGCTCATACTGTACACAACGTTAATGCAAAAAGGGGGTCGGTGCAAATCGCTGATTCTAAAATATCGGTGTACTGCTAATATCGGCCGATTAAATCGGTCAACTGATATATTGGACAGGCTGTAGTCATGGTCCCCTGTGTTCTGGGTCGATTTTGACACCGGGCGCCGTTGGCATGAGCGATCTCCATGTTCTGCACTTTGCTAGCCCAGTCAGTCACCGGTCCCTACTGTTCCCCTGACTAATCACTCTTTCCTAAGCATACCGTTCTTACTTCTGCTCCCTACCTTGGAGGTTGTTGCTCAATCACAGCAGCAGCTTTTCTAGCAGTGTTGTTTTAATTGCCTCATCAAGCCCTGGGTATATTGAGTATGTAGCTAATATGACAGGACATCGTTTAATGTTTTCTGTATGGTGTGTTGTAATGTCTACAAACCAGTTGCCTGATTCCATCTCATTTGTTTTGCTCTGTGTTATGTGAGCGCTATTGACCTCTTGCCTCCAAACAACCTTAAGGTGGCTGGTGGGCTGTCCTAACCCAAGTACTTATTCTAGTTCTTAGTGTTCATCAGACAGAAAAATTATCGACAGCTCAAGCAACCAATGGGCTGCTAGTCCTGGTATGGCCAGTGGAGTGACGTGGCTGAGCGTGTTCTACACCTTGGGACCTCCATCCACACACCTGGAGGATAACAGCTGCTTCCTGGTGATGGGGACCCCTGTGGGCTTCATTTCCTGCATGCCTACTCAGTGGAGCCAAAGTCTCTGTCGCCAGTTCCTTCTGTTATGACTACAGGGTTCAGTTTGCAGGAACCGTGCAGGTCAATAGACTCCACAGCGAGCACAGTGCTGTCATGTCTCCACTCTGCTGCCCGTTGGGCCGCCACAATCCTCCTGACGGTCTTCTCTGCTCAACTGACAGGAGCCGTCTATCCATTTGACAGTGTAGTAGACCTGCTCTCCGGGGATTATTGTTCTTATCTGTAATTAGTTTAGATTTGTGCTATTTATCCTTTCACCCACGAACCAGTACAAACCAAGTCGAGGACAGTGTGGTAAACATCTTGCATGACACTTGTTGGTGCTTGCCAGGTCACCGTAATGCTCAAGGTGTCGGCAAGCTTTGTCTTCTTGGTTGCGTTGTTCCCTTTCCCTAATAGTGTGTGTACGTGTTAAGAGGGCATTTTGTGGCGAATGGAGTCGTATCGGTCATCTTTTCGTGTGTGCGTGCACGTGTCCTTTTCTTTAAGTTAACTCTAGTATTTGAAGTTTGAGCCCTTTTATTGTGGTTGGTCAACTTTGGCAATGATGAGTTTGTTCCTTCTGGGAAGATCCATGAATGGCTGCTACGAGCTCATTGCCTCCTATTGTCCCAGAGGAACATTGGTGCCTTTTCCCGGTTGTTTTAGGATTTTTGAGTGACGACCTTCTTAGGAACTGTGAGAGCAGACCATTTATATTCTGAACCTGTATTAAGAACCTTAACAAAGAAGCAGCTTACTTAAGCCTATGTTCCTCTGCCTCCTTTGGGCTAATGTCTCCAACAGTGCAGGTGAGTATATACCCCAGTATTATCCATCAGTATGTTTTTGTCTGTCTGTCACATGCCTTGGTCTGGTGAGGTCTGTTGCTGTTACTGTGCTTCCTCCTGTCAGTCTTGTATGGCAGAGGAATCAGACATCTAACTGAAGTCATAAAGCCTTGGAGTGAGGTCCCATCCTCTCTGTTTGCGCGAAGGCCTCCGAGCCAGGCTACGCTCTGTTTATTATTCTGTTCTTATGCTCTCCCCGCAGCGCCCATGTGTCCTCTCATTGCGACATGCACATGTTGCTTCAGGCACGTGTCCGCCCCCGTCCCCCTCAAACATTTCACCCAGACACATGTTCTATCTGTCGACCAACCATGGTTCATGCCCTTTAGAAAGCCCAGTGTGCCATGTCCCCTAGCATGTTGCCGTTCTGGAAGGAGAGTCTCAACTCAACTGTGCCTGCTGTACTCTGGACTGATTGTGGGCTAAGCTGACGTACTATAGGACTGCAAGACTGTGGCACTGTACCAGAGATTTGGAGCAGCAGCATTGATGGTTGATGTAGTAAAGCAGGCTTTATCAGTTTTGAGTTTAGGAATGTGGCCCGGAGAGAAATCTGTGCCCTCAGAGGTGGCTGGCGAAATCCGGCTGTGCCAACTGCAGTGTTTTTCTGCCAGCCTAGAATTTCTGGCTTTCATAGGTCAAATAGTTGTAATACTGCACCTGCATTTTTGGTGTTGGCCTATATTCGACCTTGTGCTCCATGTGGATACAGTGCCATATACAGTGACTGGAGCTCACAGAGGAATTTTCCTCTCCAATTGACTCACACACACAAACCCACCAAGCTAACCATACCATGATAATAACTGACAAAACAATCCCGACAACTTGACAGAGCATGAAGATGACATTTTATTTTTCCGAAAGCAGTGGGTCTCAGATTACTTTAGTTGATGTTTCTCAGCTCTAACTAGCGTGGTTGCCATTAGATGTGCTGCTTTTTCCCCGCTCTCTGATATTTGTGCAAGACTCAGAGATGCAGATCCCCTTTGTTTGTTTGCCACATTGTATATCAGGATAAAGATAAAAAATCCACACGTAACATTTACCACATGTTGCGTGCGAGGTGGAGATGTTTCTCCCCCCATGTATTTAAGGTGGATTTGTGTGCCATCTGACCCATACAGCAGGCGGTGGGTGGGTGGGTGGTTGTGTGTTATGGGTGGGTATTGGCAAGTACCTTGTGATACGTTATATATAATGATACACGTTACAATTCAGTACGTCACGATTCCTCACAATATCACAACTGAATCCTGATACTTACTGAAGTGCTAAAGAAAAACTCAAATAATATTAGGCTATATACTTGAAAGGACAATCTTTAGCGAATCCCCATGAGCAACCCCAAATAAATAAAATATCCACTCAATTTGAAATGACTCAGAACTCCTAAATGTAGCCCTTTAGCTCTAAATAGAATTCCAGAATGCTGCCTTTGATTACAGAACATTCTCATTTTTTACACAAATCATTTTTAAACACATTTCAAACAAACAGACATGGCACAAAAAACAAATCCAAATTACAATGTTTAACTTTATTTTAAAGAGCCCATATTTTTCTTTAATTTGTCAACATATTCATTTCCCTTGGAGTAATATACTACATTTTCTCCCATTAACTATGAATAGAAAGAATGAATGTCTAAATTAGCATAAAACGATATATTGCGACAAGATTGAGCCAGTAGTCAAATTAGGTCTGTACAGCTAACTTGATCACATTTTAAGACTGGCCAACAAGTTTTTATTAACAAGAAGTATGTGGCGTGCATCTTTTGGCAGATGCAGGACATCTTCAAATGACAACATACCTTTCTCTTGTTTCTTATTACTGATGACATCCATGGGAATACAGTAAAAGGCTTTTGTCAGGTAGATGTGTGATATATATACACAACTGTAATTGTTAAAAACACGCCCGTTCAGCGACCGCTACAGTAATTTAAAAGACTGCTGACAACAACATAAAAAATTTAAGTTGATTCTAGAGATCAGAATATCAATACAATATTGTGAAAGAATGGATAGTGAGTTTATATACAATCGTTGTACTGGCACAGCACTATTGTGTGTGTGTGTTTGATGCATGCCTGCAAAATTACCAGATTCTGAATGTCATCTCATGATTTAACATCCGTCATGTGGCTGGCTAGTTTGACCTTTCCCGCCACACAACCGCGACAACACACGACAGTAACTGCTATAGATCATATGACCTTGACATGACCAGACTCTTATCACAAAAGGAAACAGCATCAGATGATTTGGTACAATGGAATGTTCTTTTTTTTCATTAGGCTGGTGTGCTAGGGTGCAGTGTTGTTTTATGTGGGTGTTGGAAAGCAGGGTCTTGTGTTGTGCCCTCACTCACACTATCCTGATACGCTGTGAATCCCAGTCTAAGCTTCTAAGGCATCACAGTCCCTCACAGCTGTTTCTTAGGGCCTGCCAGGTGCCGTTGTCTGGGGATTTAGTTCACATCAGGGGGGTCATTCCCAGAGTGAGCCTCAGGGCTACTCTGCCTGGCTGACCGGCCTTCAAAGCTTGTTAAAGCATACGATTAAGAGCGATCAAATGCTCAACAGTTTTGAAATGGTGAGTAAGCTTTGTCGGAAGGACAGAATACAACAGAAAATTAATGTAGCAATCAGCACTTAGTTTTTCAAGCCTCCTTGTGATGGAGGGAATTGGAACAGACAATGCCTTGAGGAGGGGGGGACCTTGATCTTCATTATAGTTCCATTTTGACAAGCCTCTTTCAATGGCACTATGAGTGTGGTTTAAGATGCCATCAACAAATACGATTGCTCTATCTGCTTGTAATGCCTCTACCACTTCATTACTGTCTGATCGCAGAGCTGAACTCAATACAGTTAGGTATAGATCAGCCCCCCTGCCGTCAACCGGTTCAAAGGCTCTCTACGTGATCACAATATCCTTCATAAGCTGATCATAACTCCGCACTCCTCCTACACTTCACAATATATAGTACCAGGATGTGCTCATTTGTTTACTCACCTCGTTCGCTCATCATGACGAGGTTCTGGGTCATTATGCAAATGATCCCGTAGAGTAGCTGTTGTAGCTGTCCAGCCCTGTTGCGTTGAACCGGAGCCTCTCATTTTGCATTGCCGGCTTTTCACAGGGCAGGTAGCCACCAGGTAGATCGGATTGGACGGCTGGGGGGTACAGTGGCTGCGGCGTGCAATCGAATTTCACCTGTGCACTGACTGTTTGCAGATTGTGTCCCGTCTAGACTTACAGGTAATTGAGGATGCTTTTCGGTTACGGAAACTAAACCAGGCTTTCCCGAACTGGGATTCTTCAAAGAACAATTATTGAATAATCTTCCTTGATAACGTCACACAATTTTCCTGAGCGGACTGCTATAGCTCCAATGAATAAATTAAACGTCAAATGAGATCACAGGCTAAAAGTATTAAAGCCTTAGGTTGTCTCCATCTTGGAATATAGTCAAGACTGAAGGACTGAATACAAGGGACTGATACAGTGTATATAAAAATGTTTGCATTACAAAGCTGTTTTACTCTTAAGTTTAAAATGTGCTATTCTAAGAAAACTATGTATGAAAGCATGTTAAAATACCTACAGAGTCCAAAGGGTTTAGGCTATTAGTTCTGCGTAGTGCTCAGAGACAATGTAATATGTGTTGGACTGTACCATTTAAAGATAGGACAATGTAACCAGTACATCAGTTATCAAGGCCAGCCAAATCAAAGAATTCAGCTGAATCTCTGTAGGCAACGGTCACACTTGAAACACGCATTTTCCTGAAAATGAAGCACCCACGTTCTTGGCCTTTTCCCAAAGAGGGGCGGGAGGTAGGGGGTTGGGAGCAAGAAACCACTAACAAGGGACACATTCCTTCTTGAACTATCACAATAACCTTTGACTACAGGCACAGAAGAGGTCAAATTATGTTGCGTTACTGTATTTCCGGTACTTCATTTACAGTCATAGTATTTGCATTACACAACTGGTCAGTTGGTTGAATGCCAACACACTATGCTAAAGGTCATCCTGCTAGCGCTGTGTGTTTAGCAGACATGGCCCTCTATAGCCTAGTGTGGTCAGCTAATCAAACAGTATTCCCATTTTAAATCACAATATGGATCCGAAAGCAGTGTTCGGATTCCACAGGGCAGTGCAAGGAAATGGGTCGTAATTTCGGTGTGCGTAGAATCTTTTCAGGTTTATGGTCCTTTGCTTGTTTTCTTAATAGATAAATATTGGTTTGCTTTGAACTAATTTTGGCATGCTGTAAACAATTGGAATCATAATCATTGACACTCTACCATGACTTTAAAAAAAAAAAAATTCAGACTCATGGGAGTGTCTTATTTCTGACACAGTTGCATCTATTAAAATACACCCAGTCAAAAACATTGTGTTACTTCGTGACTCATAATGTTCTCAGATCCTGCTAATAAAGAGACAGGTCCATGTGGGAAGGAAGTCTGGTTTAATGTTTTCATTGACCCAGAAGGTCAATCTGTTCAGTTCCAGATTATGACATCAGCATAAGGATACTTTATGCAATTCATCATATTTCACTCCAGTATATTACAGAAAAAACATTTCACAATTCGATTTTTTATATATTAAAATAAATGATTGTTATAAGTACTGCTGGACAATTGTTAAGAGTGCATGTCATTTAGCAAGCAAGTACAAACATTAAATATATATATGCATACATCGGAGCAATTCAATGTGCTTTACAAAGAAAATAAACAAATATATAATAGAATAAACAAATACTAGAATAATAAAAACAAGGGGGACCCTCATCACCTTAAATAACAACATCAAAATAATAAAACATAGAATACGAAAAAAAAAGTATAAAACGAAATAAAAACATACAAAGCTTTAGACAGAAGCTAAATATTTTTTCACCTTTCCCAAAATAATATAAAAAACCAGACAGCTTAAAATCCCTTCTGTAGGGTAGGCCTTTCAGAAAATAGTCTAAAAGTTTAGGATGATGCTCAAGGTAGCCTGTCAAAAATGTACAATGTTTTTGAAGTGGTGAAACAGTCAGAGAAACCTCTGCAATACTCCCTAGGTTATGAAATTGACAATCATTAGGAAAAAAATGCTTAAGGAAACCGGCAGACTGTTAGCTATTAATGAATTTCATTGACAAAATGGTTATGCTGATTCTACATTTAAATTTGAATAAGTGCTATCTTTTATCTCAGGTCGCATCTGATAGACCTTTGTGTTTTGGTCTATCTTGTACGTTTTGTTTGTATTTCAAAATAGATATGTTCCATCAGTTTCTTTGTATTTTTACATTAAAAGAGGATTCTCATTCTCTGTAAATTTATACTGTTAGTGTTTTGTTTATTATATAGGTGCTGCTATTGTTAAACCATAAAGGAAAGTACAGTATACACAATCTATACTAAATTAACATGTATTTATGAGTGGTGAGTATATAAGAGTTCCATTATATTTCCCGCTAAGCATATCGATTAACTATTACAATGTTTACTTCACAGCCAGAAGAGGACTGGTCACCCCTCTGAGCCTGGTTCCTCTCTAGGTTTCTTCCTAAACTTTGGCTTTCTTAGGGAGTTTTTCCTAGCCACTGAAGTTCAACACTACTGTGGTTTGCTCCTTGGGGTTTAAGGCCGGGTATTTTGTAAAAGCACTTTGTGACAACTGCTGATGTAAAACGGGCTTTATAAAATAAATGTGATTGATTGATTGGTTAGTTGAGTTTTGAGTGCATTGTAGTGCAGCAATTTAGTTAACGGTTTGTAGCTTGCTTGTTGCGCTAAACCTAGTATTATACATTTCTTTGCAGAGATGGACAGTTACCGAGAGCTTCAGCGCAGGACAATAAATGTTCAGTTGGCAGGTTTTCTTCGGTCCTGACTTTTTGGAGCTGTGGGTGACCAGGGTGGGATCAGTCAGCTCTGATCTTTTCTGCATGCTTCCTTGACTTGGTGTAATGACGCATCTCGTTGGGGAACAGGTGGTAGCCAATGACCCTTTCTCTAGACTGTACAGTGCATTTAGCCCTGCAGAGGGAAGACCCAAAGCAGGCTGATGGAAGAAGTGGGTATGGACCCTTTTTTAATGGGTTAAAGCTGGATCAGGATACACATGAGGGTACTTTATTTGTTGATTTTTTTTTTTTTACCACTGGAAGTGATACATTTGCTGGGGTGCCTACTGATGATTGTTTTGATATTATCCTATTTCCTCAGACTGTGATTGTTTCCAGAAATCTGGGCAGAGGTTTTAACCGACATACTCCTGGTATTCTCTAGCATGGATTGACATAGAAGGGACAGTACTTTACAGAATTGGCTTGGTATGAATCAGTCCTAAGGCCTTGTCCTGTCGGGAAGCAGTGGGACCAGTGCCCTAAAGAGTTGAAACCTGGGCAACTATGGAAAAGTACTGCCACATTTCCCCTCAAGTGGCTGGGACCATGAAATAGGTCCATTTTGGAGAACGGGCTTCTGGGAAGACGTTAAAACTGTATCTTGTTTTTTTTTTTTGCTATTAATGCTCTGCGGGAGCCGACACTAGCAGTAAACATTTTGGGCACCCCACTGTGGTGGAAAGTCTGGCTTGAGATAATGAACCCACTGCAGTCTCTATCACTGAATATTTTCGAGATGTTGCTCAAACAGAAATTGACATAATTGGGTTCTTCCTTTTCCTGTTTCAGAACTGTATTTCTTGCTTCTTACAGCAGTACAGATTTAATGTCTGTAGTGTCAGTTGGAAGAGGCGAAATGGACCTGGCTTGAAGCCCCTTTGTTGTTTTGATAGCCTTTGACATCTTGGCTCAAACAGCCAAGATCAACGCACTGTCCAGTTCAGCCGTTTTAGAGAGGGCAACGTTCATTCCTTTGGTGTTGTTTGATTAAACTCCAAACTGTTGATTTTGCAAAAGGAGAATGTGTGTTCCAGCCTAACCAAACCAGGTGATGCTGAGTTGACAGTCCGTTAAAATGGTGTGGAGGGTTCTCTGGTAAAAGGCAGTAAATCATCTTCTCATGGTAAACTTAAGATGAAGTCATGTCATATCAAACGTGATTAAGTCCTGTCAAAAACGGAACTTAAATGCTTGTTTACATCTGGGAGAGCACCATGGTAATCCAGCAGTGACTATCCTCCCTAGACCTTTACCACAATAGGGACATAAAGCAGACTAACGCCTCGTTTCCACCTGTGCCAAACACTGGTGTTTTACCCTAAAGCCCAGATATTCTGTTTCCAGTGGCCCGGCACTCGCTTGGTGCCGAGCCCCGGACATTTGAACTTAGGGCGTGGTTTGCGGGTTGATGCTATTCGAATAGCAATGTTTTTCGTTTGCTTCAGGCTTCTGGTAATGGTTTTCACCCGATCAAACCAATAGAGCTTTGATAAAATAAAGAATATAAAGCCACAGTACTAGGAAGCCAAGACTCGGTTGGAACGACCGAATGTAATACGATGCTGTTGACTCAATAGATCAACGGAGCGCTGAGATCGTGACGTAGACTACAGAACATATGTTGCCAATGCTGTGCTCTGTATCAGCTCCTGAGTGAGCTCAAAGCTGTTGGATTCCCCGCCTGAGGGTCTTTCAATAGGGCAGAGATAGCAGTTAATTGACAACAGTTTAAATTAATTATTTCTGCCCCTTGGGCGGAGTTACCACTGTGTCCCGAAGTCCCCATGATGCTGTTCCCTCGCAAATGCTTCTTATGGTTCTGTGTATTTTCCTCTTCCCACTCACTGAATTTCCTTTCTCACTACTGTTTTAGTGTGTTACTATTACATTTTGACATTCCTCTAATATAGGAATCGTTGTCTATGTAAAATGCTGTATTTGAGTGCATATTTTTCAATGGGAATCAATTATTCTGAAGTGAAATTCCCTTAAAACGTGTATCTTTAAACATGCGGATCATTGCCCAGTAGTCTGGGTTATGATCCTCTTTAAACATGCATCTTTGGACTATTGTATAAGGGCTATTGTTTCTGTTACAGCATTCTGTTTGGTTTTGTGGTCAAATAATGGATGCAGACAAATGTTTTTTCATTTGTTGTCATGTTAGGAAGTAATCTCCATGGCAGTCAATTGGAATTCCTTTGGTCACTTTCTCGGCCCTTTGGTTGGCAGTTGTTTCTGCAGTCTGCACTCCCCACTGTTTCATTTGGTGGCCTATACAACACAAGTGTTCTTCTCATTAAGTAGAAAAGGACTGACAGCTATGAGCTTACCTCTCACCACTTAGAATGCCTGGGCTTCCCCTTGACAAATGGTAAGATGACAGAGTCATTTACTAGCCTTGGGCTATTCTGCTATTGTGTTTCACTTCTAGATTTGAAAGAGATTTGTCACACTGCTAACATTAAGGAATTGAATGCTGCTAACGTTATGTGCTGAAAGGTGGTAGGCAAAGGCCTCATCAAAGCATACAGTTTTGTAGTTGTAGAATACAGTTTTGCATATCTTCTACTTATTTTTCTACTTTCTACTTATTTTTATAATTTTTATATTCTTATCTTTATATAATATATAATTAACGCATATACAAATAAAACTAAATATTTTGAATCCTTGATGAAATGTGTAATTTCAGGTCAAGAAATACAATGAGATGGAGTCATAGAAAATAAAATCGTAATGCAACCTATGTAACATGAAACTTAGCCTAACTCTCATTCAACATTGAACATCTCAAAATGTATGCATGCAAAATATCCATAGTAGCCTAAAGAACCACAAAGATCTCTAATTCTTTTAGTGTGTACCTATTCAACATCTGGAAGCACTATAACCAGAAATGATTTCCAAATGTTTATGGGGACGTTTGCCTGCAGATAGGCTTTTTGGTTGTCATTCTGAGAATCGTGTGTTTTAATCATGATTCATAATAACAGCTCAGTGTGTAGAAAAAAATCAGTGAAGGAATATTTTCCTCCATATTAACTAAGTCACTGCCATAATACACAATACCAAATCTTTAATAAAAATCCAGCTTTGTCTGTTAATTTATGCATGTTTTTCACTCCAAAGCAGTTTGCCATCACATTCTATTAAACCATGATGCCTGAAACTATTGTTTTATTTACTCTGGTGAGTTCTTAAGTATTCGGTAGGGCAGGGGAGGGATTCTGTGACAATGCCTCAGGTAATCTGGCCAATGTCCTTCCAGGTTTGAATCCACTCTTTGTATTACTTTGGGTAATATAATTGTCAAGTAATGTGGTCATTTCTTAAGTCTGTTTTCGCTAGTTTTTACTGCAGTACTGGTCTGAGTCATCTGCAAGATTGGTAGAGAACGCAAACATGGGCTAACCCTGTTTCACCATGGCTGCAGAAACAATGCTGTTGTTCAGTTTGTATGTGTTATTGGAGACATCCTGGGCCCTGGTATGGGGATGGATGGTCAAATTTTTATAACTCTGGATTTCTTTTTAAAGACATTGACTTGACTATTTTTTTGGAATATAATAATTAGTTCTGACATTTATGTCAAAATCTTTAGTTCAATGTTGATTATGGTGAAGATTTTTTTTTATGCAGTACCTATAAAGAAAAGTGGGATAAAATTCTTCCCAGTTAATGTAAGGGACCAACGGTTCAGAATACTGATTATTTCCGCCAAAGGGTGCACCACCAGGTATTGAAGCTAGGGCATGTGCATGATCAGTCTTCTTTTACCAGCCGTCCATCATCACCGTAATTTACTTTGTAGCTTCTACCTCCACAATGGCTACATTCTCCAAGTGACGTTCCATAGTCCATAATGCCCCATTAAGTCAGCAATGTTGTATCTGGCCACAGACTGACAATTCATCAATAATACTGCTGTAAAGGTCATTAACGTTGTGTAATAGCTCACAAGTTGTTACACAAACATGTCAAAGGTGACATACCATACAAATGATTTTAGACAGGTAGGGAGATTGAAAGAGAGAAATTGCTTTATTTTAAATAATTGATCAAATGATTCATTTTAAATTGGCATGTACAGACAAACCCGTTGACAGAGAGATGTAGTGTTGAATGAAGGGATACAGTCAGTTAAAACAGCACGTAAACCTGTGGAAAGTTGTCTTTGGAATCTGTTTGTATTTTTTTTACTTAGGCGTGTTTGGAAGCATTGATGCCTGAGCTAAATTTCTATATTTTTTTTACAAATCAAACAAAATAATTGAACCTTGCAACTACAGTTATTGAAAAGAAATTGAGACCACTGCACATTCTTCTTGCTTTTCCCAAAAAGTTGAATATTAAGGTTTTGTGTGAGGAACAGAAGCGTTAAATTTACAGTGGTCACTTAATTTTAACCCTTCTGTTCCTCACTCAAAACCTTCCTTTTAGACTTTAATGGAAAGGAATGACAAAGGTGCAGTGGTCCAAATTTTCTTTCCAGAGCTGTATATATGACACAAAATTGCAGAAAATTTTCGAAAACCTCTATCAACCATCACCAAAATGGGTGCTTGTCGTTAGAAAACAATTTGTGTTGTTGAGTTGTTTGGCTGCAATTCCAGATGCGATAACACTGCTTTTGAACAGAAGAACCAATGTTACAGGCGGGCAAAAAGAATAAATGTTTTTTTATGTAATGGCCTACTGAAAGCCTAAATTTCAATCCTATTGTAAGGCTGTGCTGTCAAGAAAGCTCTCAAATAACATAGCTGAACAGAAAAGAGTGGGCAAAATTCTTCCCAGGTATATACTTTTCCCACACTATGAAATTGCATTTCTGTATATTTGATGAATAAATTATTACAGAGTATAATCTTTCAGTGTCCTTTTTTAAAGCAGGTTACCTTTATCGGTCAATTATTGAAGTACAGATTACATATTTTTGACTTCCCAGGGGATAAGACCTACTTTGAGATTTGTACTTGCCCTAACAATATCTACATTGATATTGCTCATCCCAGAGGGACAACCACTGTGCCTCTGGTAAATGTTTTTTTAGATTTGGTTTTTCACATGTTGGGGTTTGCTGTGTGTAGATAAAGCTGGAAATGTCAGAGTTTATGTTTTCATTTCAGGCTGTAGGGCAACATGTCGGTGGTCACTTTCTATAGCCATTGTATGTATTTACTAATGTAAGCCCCTCTAGTTAAAATATAAATGTCTTAAATCATGTTTATGGTTGGTTAATCCTCGCTAATTATCACATTTGTGTTTATGATTAAATTAAAATTAACTCCAGAATAATTATTCTTTACACGTTTTTGTCAAGTAAATCGGCCACCTTACTATTTTGTTTTGTAATGTTTAATTTTCTTTTTGTGTTACACATGAAAGATCAGTCTTCTTCCAAGTGTTGACTAGAAAGTTGAAGCTACCTTTCATGCCTTCTGGTGCAGAAGGAAGTCACTGTATCTGCACACTTTGCTATTACATGATGTCTGGTCTGTCGCGCATGTAGGATTTCACCATTTGCAGCTTCTCTAAAACAATTTCCATATATGTCACTTTTTAAAATTTAAACGAAAAAGATTTGACCTCCATGCATCTCCAGACAAAGGGTGGTGGGCTAGCTGAAAGGGTATATTTAATAGCAAAACGGACAGTTTTTCAGTGCATTTACATTTTGAACCTGAGAGGATTAGTTAATCACCCGCTAGAAATGGCCGATAATAGGGGATATAAGGAGACGTTAGCTACGCTACCAACGGATTGACACCGAGAGTGAACTAGCATTTACCCTACTGTAGCCTTGTGTTTGAGATGCCCATGTTGCAAAACCATATATCCTGCATAAGGGAAGTTTTCTGCTCTGTTCGGAATGAATCAACTGCTTCAAACACTGTCTTTGCTGTCACTGACCTCTTCACCAGTCTCATTGCCCAAGAGAGAAGTTAACCATTTCCTGCATTGAATTTGATACCTGACCCATTTTGTTTATTCTCTATTTTGATGTTTCAGTTAGATCTTGATGCAGGACTGAACATGCTTGGAAATGTATTTCTATTCCCAGGGTGATCATATAGATATACAGCCACTTTGGACTGTTTCAACATTCTCTTCTGGTTTCTTCATTTTAAAACCTAATTTAGTAGGCCTAGTTTGCATGAGACAGTGGACATTTATAGTAATTCTTTGTGGTTGAAATTCCCTGGATCAGTGCAGACCCAAAACACTGTAAGCTGCAGTAGACTCTAAACCTCTCAACATGTACTCAAACAGTCTGCCCTTTGGATCTGATCCTTACAAGAAACTACAGTTTGTTATGGTTCTGACCTGTTGCCCTCAGGCTAACCTTACTTAGTGGGTTGAAGTTTAACACCTAAGTGGAGTTCCAACACCTTGTTTTCAGTGGGAAATGAAAATTTGCTGAGATTTGACAGGTGGTATCCCTGAAAACCGCATGTTTCCGTATCCTGGCAACTCTTCAGAGGGTGTTGTTAACCATTGGGTATGTAATGCAAAGCAACTCTGTTAATGTTGGTCAAATGGCCATGATGTTTACCAGATCTGCGTGCTGTCACGTGACAGGGAAACACTACCTCAATTCCATTTACAGAAACACACATAAATATGTCTTGGAGATTTGAAAACTGAGAAGAGGAGAGCTATGCCAAGAGACAATAAAAGTTAAAAAAAGACCCAAAACCTCAAGCCAAATATTCTCCCTATGCTGTAATGACTTCCATCTTGTTTGCTGCCACAATTTCAATATCAAAGCCAAAACCTAATTCATAGTCTCTCTCTGTTCAAATTGATGGTTTATTGGAATGAAATGGATTTTGATCAATCTCATCATACAGTTTCCATTGAACGTCTTTTTCCCATCCCCTTTCTTCTTGGAAGTTGCTGTCAGTTGACTCAATTAATTTATGTGGTTGTTTCCACGGTAACCCCTTTCCTTCTGAAAATTACCCATCAATGACAGTGGATCGTTTTTATCTCCATGGCAACAATAACCTTTTCAAAGTCCTGGTTTAATTCAGAGTTTATTGCAGGACTGAATGTTGAGGAAGTTTGGCCTAAATGTTCCATTTCAAGGGTCATGGGCCTTTTTAGAGAAATGAAAAGATACGCCCCCCTCAATGTATCCATTGCTAAGGCTACAATAATACATTTAAACAAATTGGTTGAAATGATCAATTTCATTCTTGAAATTGATGTTAAGTAACCTGAAATAGACTTTGCCTAATTGACCATTTTCTGTGGGGACAGTGAAAGCCTCACATAGCAGTTTCTGCCCTCATTAATGGCTCAAGCTTTGAATCCCTTTCCATCTCCCCTCTACTAATCTGTTTCTCCATTAGATGTGGCTTGTTCAGTGCCAGGGCTGGAGACCGCTGAAGTAGTTATTTGTGCATTAGGGAACACCATGCTTGGTCAGTAAACTCTGCATTTAGTCTACTCTGCGGTCAGGACAGATCATGGGTGAAAATTTATAATGATCTGTTTTGTTCAACTAATTTAGCCGGTAAAGTCCTTTGTCAATATTTAGGTCAGTGTTCCGGATGTATTTAATTATGTCCTGAAATAATGCTTTTTCAATTAATTAATGAATTATTTCAATTAACTGTACTCTAACTGTAAACGTATATATCATCCAAACCTTAAACCTTACCCAACACTTCATCTGACCCTAACCTTAAACTTAGCAAGCATTTGCTTTGTTTTGTGATAGTTTGTTGACAGTATGGTAACCAAATTGAATATGGTATACTCCCAATAAAGTATAAACAGAAATATTTCTTCAGTTATTAAACTACCTGGCTTGCCTCTCCCCTATCCTTGTTTAGGGATATTTCTGTTTGTTTGCATATTCAATCTGTTCCGCTGATGTTTAATGGTGTAGTGGATATATATTAATTGACCTGTATATTAAGTGACTTCCATTCCTGAGCTTTTTCTGCTGGTGTGACCTGCAGAGGATCCATGCTGGTGGTAGTGGATGGACCCATCAAAGGACAGACATCAGTGAGCCCCAAACATTCCCACACAAACCTCTAAAGCCACTGTGTGCTACACATGCATGTCCATGTCAAAACTTTTGGCTATATGCTTGTCATTTTGGAAATCTAATTCCCATGGTATCTGATCAGATTTACTATCGCATACAACCAATCAGCAATCAGGATGTGATCCACTCAGCTTAAATTCGGGTTATATTTCAGTATTCATTGCCTTGAGTGGTGTGAAATTCAAGTAAATTAGCAGACAACCTGTCCCCTGGGAGCCTAGCCAGCATAGTCTACATCCTGGAAAGGTTTGACTAATATCCTCTTTGATTGTCCTTGGGTTAGAACAGCATGAACACTTGTGCTTTCAGAATCCACAAAGTTCTGGCTGGCTTTTAGCAACAGACTCCACTTGATAGCTCCACTGACCTTGCTTTGCAGTGATGGCCTAGTGCTGTGTGATGTGTTTAACTTATTTCTCATTAGCTTTGGTACCTTTGAAATTCATCAATGGGATATGTGTGATGAGTCAGAATGAATGGAAGACCGATTGAATGGGTGTATGTAGAGCTGCAGTAAAAGCATTGATTTTAGTTTATCTAATGATTTGGTACTGCTTTGTCTGCTTTTTCATTCAAAACGGACTCACAGAGGGCGGCTCGATTGACTACTTCTCTGGCTTCAATGACTGGCCCATAAACCTTTGCACTGTTCAAATGTGTTTTGGTCCAGTCCTGTGCTTTCAAAACAATTGGGTCTACCTTGTTTTACTCTTTGTTGTGATTCCTAACTACAACATCATCTGGGCACCTGTATCTTTCCAAGCGGTTGAATCTTTGAAAGTTGGAATTTCAAACTATCAAGTGTGCAGTTATAGTGTGTTTGAATCTGTTGTCTGTGTTCTTCCCTGCAATGGGACAAATAAACAAACAAGCCCCATTCAGGAGAAATCTCAACATGTCTAAATATAACCTCACCCTGTCTCAGGCAGATCACCACCATTAACATTCCCAATCAAAATGAGCTTCTATTGTTTAGGGAGCAGATCACATCCTCTAGGTTTAATAGTCTAGAATTGTATTTCACTCTGCTTGTGAGGTGGGACTTTTCAGCCAGAAGGAGGATAAAGATGGTTTATCATGTGATCAGACTGCGCCTTTTTAATACGTTTGATAAAAATACATTTGATTAAAAATGCCCTGGTCTGTGAAATAAGGCAGACCGTTTTCCTACCACGGCTGAGTTGCTCAAGTTATTGTGTATTAAACGCAGGATAAGTAAGCTGAATCGGTTTGGTTTCTTGTTATATCCTCTTAAGCAGTCAAGCCAAATAAGCCCCACAACTACATTCTCTTCCTTTCTGGCGCTCCACCATGACAGGTTTGTCCTTTCTATTTCCCTCCCAGAGCTTCGGGGTGGGTTGTTGGGTTGTGGAGCCTAACTATCATGTGCAGCTTAACAAGCCGTGAATGCATCCGGAGCAGGAAGGAGTGCTTACCGCTCATCTGAGGTGGTGGATGGCAAAGTGCTTATAGCTCTTACAGAGAGTGCATTTCACGTCAGCCACATATCAACATCACAGCCTTTTCCAGGCCCTGTCTAATCTAATGATTGATTTACTCCTGCTTGGCATTCGTATTAAAACCACCATCAATTAAATAGTGTAATAAGTGCCCAGTAATGGGCTGTAATTCTTGGCCTTCTGTAACTTGGATTCCCCCTCTCGTAGTTTATCCCCACCGTCTTTAAAGTGGCTGTAGCGTTCTGATGGCCAGCCTGGGCTTGGTCTGTCTTATCGTAATATCTAGTTTCTAGAAATAAGCACGTGGCGTATCAGACTGGATTACACTTAGGGATCTGTCATTAGAACACATTACTGTGGATGGAAAAGGCTGGCCCAGCGGAAGGCAGAAACAGACGTCAGGAGGCCTGTGGTCTCTATATCTGATATCTGCTGGTCTGTGTGTGGAGGATTATGATGCCCTACACTGGCTTGTCTTGCAAAAAAAAAAAGATGTTTGTGCCTCAGTGCAGCCGGTTCTGAATAATTCAATACTTCCATTGAAGATGTTTGACTCTTCCTCTCCCTCTCGTCTCTCCCCTAGCTGTCCCTTCCTGTCCGTGCGGCTCACCCCAGCCATCCCTGTGATAGGGGGGGTGCTGTTTGTCTTTGTGCTGGGAACTCTCTTCAGGACCAGCTTCAGTGACCCGGGGGTCCTACCCAGAGCAACGCCTGACGAGGCTGCTGACTTGGAGAAACAGATAAGTAAGAAGACCGCTCTCTGTTTAATTTACAGATCTCTCCCTGACCAGTGGTCATGTTGGTCTCTCCCATTGGAGCGGCAGGGTGGCAGTTTGCCCCTGGCAGGTCAAAGTTCGAATCTCACAATGAAGCAGACTTCTGGTAAGCTGTCGCTGCGTCAGCTGATGCTGTGGGCAGAGCCAGGAGGACCTCTTCTATTCCGCTAACATCTCCAGAGTCACAGCTGTGTGAGGGAGATAACCCAGAGATCATATGCAAAGTCAAACCTCCAAGCTCTGCTCCTGATAAAAACTTCTATCCTCTCATACTTTCCTTTCTCCAGTAAGCCCCCAGAGATCAGCCTTAACCAGGGGAGCTTTTTCTGAGCTGCTCTGTGAAGTGACTATAGTGAATGGAAATTCCCTTGATGATAATGAACTCGATAACTGTTATTGTAGGTGGTTGACTCTGTAATATACGAATATCCCTGTGCCGGCAAGGTGAAAAATCCCTCATTCTGCCCGCAAATGTGTACTTAGTGAACTTACGAGGGTTAAACTAATTGTTGAATATTTTTGTGTTGCAAATATTTCATTGAGACTGTGTTAACCTTTTGCATTGAAATGGTTTGTTATAAAATATTTTTCTTTCAGAGAGGATTATTGCCATGTAAAGCAATGTACTAGGAGTCAGACATAGATATTTGTTGTAAGGGCTTTCAGCAAGACATGCAAAATAGTTTTTGACCCAAGACACAACCAGTACCTGGATGACCTCCTACTTCCCTCTCACCGCCTGTAGGGTGAACACCAGCTACAAAACAGGCCCGGTCTTTTCTACATGGTTGGAGTTCTTCCCAAACAGCAGGGGGTTAATGTTTCGATCCACACTTAAAACTAGGAGGCTTGAATATGGGAGTTTGTTCAATCCTTTATCAGAAATGCTACATGCTCATGTTGAGCAGGTATCCTGGGAACCATTTGAAACAAGTACTCTTCTACTATGCTGAATGACTTGTGTTGTGTTGCCATGAACACCAGAAAGTAACTGAAAGCGCCCCTAGAAATGTTATAATAAAAATTTGGAGAATGAAATTGACACATGCTTTTGAGAGTTAAACCCTGACGATTCTTGTGCTTGGACATTACTTTTGGATGCAAAACAACAATAGCAGCTTTCATTGATGTCCTGGGAAGTGTCGCCCCAATGGCCTATGGAAATCCTGATGCTGATGACTGTTGCTTGTTTTGTAGAACTCAAAATTAGGTTTTTCCGTGTCGGTCTTTTGCTTCTTTGGACTCAGGACTCTGCCTCATTGAACAAACAACAGAGTGCATCTTTCATGTATCTTGTTTTGGAGACATACAGTAACACAAAAAAGTATTGATGCAAAGTGAGAGAGTGGAGGTAGGCTAGCACAGAATGTCTTTGAAGTTTTGGTTTAAATCATTTTTATTTAGTATGTTAGATGAGAAAATCAACTTAAGATTCCCATTTGCAGCTTTGTGAGAGAGTGTAGGTGTGGTATCACAGAAAAGCCTTGGCAGCACAAGTCATTTGGCTAACTTCATGGGAGCCCCGTGTAGCTCATTTGGCTAACTTTATGGGTGTCCTGTGTAGCTCATTTGGCTAACTTCATGAGTGTCCTGGGTAGCTCATTTGGCTAACTTCATGGGTGTCCTTTGTAGCTCATTTGGCTAACTTCATGGGTGTCCTTTGTAGACACCGTGGCATCGTACATACATCGCCTGGGTGGTTCAGTACGTATACATGAAATTGTGGTAAATAAGATGCCTAAATGTTGTCATTGTTTTACCTTAATTCTCAGTAAATGTAACACGTTTAATAACCACATTCTAGAAAGCATTACAGAAAATGAACAGAGGCCTCATGCTAGCTTTCCGGGAAATTAATGTGCATTTTCTAAAATAAAATATACTTGACCTGTACATTTTCTCACCAGCGGTGTTTCTGTAAAACTATTTAGATGTGGATTTAAAGGGGTGCATAATGATGTGGGGCACACAAGTACCACCACCACCATGCTCACTTATCACAGTCGGCCCGTGCCCAGATCCAAAGGTGCACCTGGTAGCTGTGTGCCAAGCATTGCTGCTGCCTTGACTCCACTAGAACGTCTTCATCTCTTCATAATCCAGCTGGTGTGTAATGATGTTTTAGGAGCGTGCCAGGGTACGCTGCACACATCCATCTCAGGTACAGCACTGCTCCTCTTTGTGATCCAGTCCTGATCCCTTTTGCCCTCACTCTAGGTTCTCAGGCCACTAGCTGAGGTTTCTTTTTTTTTTTTGCGCAGGAATGCCAGATTTGACATACTGACAATGTTCGCAGGCTTTTCTCATAGGGAGCAGAGGGTGGAAAAAGACATTCCCTTAGCTTGAGACTAAATCAGAGCAATGCCAAAATGACGTAATGTTTTTTATTAGTATCTCCAAATTCCATAGCTTTCTCAATGGGAATTGTATGTTGACAGACTGTTGAGCAGAAGCTATTCCTCAAAATGTTCATCCGTTTTCACAAAGTTCAGATCGCTTTTATATTCCTTAATCCATCTTTCCCCCTTGTTCTTTATTTCTGTGACTTGCGTGGTCTGCAGTCAGAGGGGTTCTTATTAGTGAAACATCTCTCCCCCTTTAGGAGACTGTGTGCATTTGTGGTGTTGACATGTAGTGGTGTGTTGTCTGCCCTTTGCACTGAGTTGATTAGCAGCATTCAACCCACTCTGCCTGTGGAAGAGGTGCTTCCTTTACGGGGCAAGGTGTGACTATAAACCCCATGATGGGTTTTAACTGTCTGTGGTTATGGGGTTGTGACTGTGTCTAAAGATGAAATACTCCCTGCCATTTCAGCCGCCTGTCACCAGCTACATGTCACCAGCTCCCTCCTTTCTAGCCAGGGTTGATATCCTGGGACAATACCATGTCTGGCAGTCAAGCTCAATTTGACATGTGCCATTTAATTGGTTGCCTGTGTTAGCTATGCCCATGCTTTTTATTGCCGGCCTATGGAACATAACTTGAGAGCTGTGTTGTGCCCTGATCATTAATATTGTTGCTCATATTTTGGGTATGTTTGTGAACAGGTCTCTCTTCACTGTTTTCTTTACATCTGGTTTTCATTTTATGGTAATGCTGTTGCCGGTAACGGGCTGTGAGTTACAAGGACTAAGTCTGATTTCTGGTGGAACAGTAAGAAAGTATTGCGAAGCTTAATTAATATATTTTGCTTTGTTTGACAACACGGATGGACTTGGCCTTGAGAGAGTTTCTGTTTTTTTTATTAATTAGGCTGAATTTTAACCCATTTAAGTCTGGTCTGAAACACATGATGTGAAAAAACACCTGTTGGTCTAAGAACCAGTAAGTGGAAAACAACTTCATCGTTGTGCTTCCTGTGTAAAAGCAGCCGTAGTAATGTGAGGCCCATAGCAGTCCTTGATGACACTAGGCAGGTCGAAGACTGTAAGTCTCTATTCTTTTTGCTTAGGCTAAAAATAGCTCACGCCCACACAGCGTGCTGATACTGTTCCACCTCACTCGAGGGCTGGCTTCATGTCATGTTGATGACAGCAATCAATAACACCACTATAGGACACGTTGTTCTTTCAAGGATATCGGCTAGACCGGCACATGTTGATGACTCGATTAGGAACTTGTCATTGTTTTTATAGAGTAGGAGAGAGGTGACTGAAAGGCTGATTCCAAAGGGACAAGTATGATGAAAATGAGGGGGACTGAAGTGAAAGAACATCTGGGGTCTGAGCGCCTCGGGGAGGCAGAGGGCTTTGGCTCGGACGCCAGCTTTCTAACTAACGATCACCTTTATTTTCCCCTGTTACGCGCGCACCTGCCTCTACTTCAATACCTGGTATACATTTGTGCTCATAGGTTTGCATTCTCTGGTAGGAATTGTGAAATTTTTGCATTGATTTGAACAATATGACTGATCATGCAAAATAACTCTTATTTAAGGATAGTGATCATATGATCATATGAAGCCATTAAATATTTTTTAATAATAATGATAACAAAAAGCACCCAAATGGCCCTGATCAAAAGTTTACATACCCTTGAATGTTTGGCCTTCTTATAGATATACAAGGTAACACACACAGGTGAAAATGGGTTGAAGTGTGTCCAGGAAGCAGTGGTTTACTCTGTCAATTTGTTCTTTACTGTCTTGTGTTGTACAGATTCTCACCCACTGTCCCTATCAGCATGGCAAACACAGAGGGGACTTTACTCTTCTTTTCACACTTTATTTCCTTTTCTCTCGTCACCACCTCTTTCTCCCCCTATTTTTCTCAAATTTTCTCCCCCATTTTCTCTCTCTCTCTAACACCAATATCAGCTGGAATGAGTGGCATCGGCTGGCTGTGTGAGTCTATGGGCCCTTGGCCCGTCCTGTCCGTGTCCTTTGCGTGCTCTCTGTGTGTGTTGAGGAACAGCATTTATTTTATATTGATTACCACTGTGGTCGAGGCAGCTGGTCTTTCCACTAATCTGTCTGTCTGCCTGTGCGGGCCAGTGCCGGCCCTGGGCAGAAGTTGCAGCACCACAGAGACCGAGAGCCTGGCATCGTCCTGGCTGGGGCATGCCAACTCCAAACACTCCCAGCAAAGCATGATTGAAACAGGGCAGTAGATGTCTCTCTCCTTCCGCTCACGTCAGTCACGCCAGTAAATGTCAGGGGATGTTTATATATTCGATGGCTGAACTAAACTCCTGTTCCTCTCCTTGTAGATGGAGGACATGGATGTTTTGGGATGAGGAAAGGGATGAGGAAGCAGGGGTGTGTGCTTTTTGGGGTCTGCAGCCACCCGTACACTGGGTTATTTATAGGATTTCCCTCAATGACTGCTTGGAAGCTGGAACAATCCGACTTGAAGTCTGTGCGTGCGCGCGCCCGTGCGTGCGTGTCGTGGGCGATAAAGGCATCAGCAGGAGAGCCTAATATTTCTCAGCTTTCTCCTCCTGCGGCCTCTATCTTCCCACTCTTCTATCCATCTTTTCTTCCTCCCACACAGCATTCTCCTGCTCCCACACTGACTGACTGACTGAGGAGAGCCAGAGCGTTGGATCCAGGTTCATCGTCTGTCTGCCTCTGTCTGTCTGCCTCTGCAATTTCTCCTCAGCCACGTTAGTTTACACTTCAGTCCACTATACAGTTAAGCCCAAAAGTATTAATACCCATGCCAAATTTTGAGCTATAATGAATTCGTATTTGACCAATAGGTTTCTTCCAGCCTTAAATTACATAAGTGACAAAACACGGTATGACGTTGTGCTGGAGACACCAATGAATAACGTAACTTTCTGTTTTTAGCAATGACTTGCAGTTGACTAGTAACTGACTAGAGAACTACTGCTGTTCAGCTGTTCTCAATATATAGGTTATTAGAATGCTCTCTCATGGTGGAAATTACAAGGCCATTTGAAATCGTATAGAAACTTGCATTTTCTAAAACATTTGCAACAATTTCAATTGTTGTGAATAATGCTGGGCATGGCATTTTCTGTAAAAATCTAATAGTTGCATCATTCATTTGTATCTCCAGCACATTGTTTTGTTACTTGTCTATGTCATTTACAGCCAGAAGAAACATAGTGATCCAATACAAATTCACTATAGGTCAGGGATTATTCCCAGCATGGCAGAGCTGGTAACCCGACACACCTGCCCTGCTCTCACTAAGACTGATAATGTTATCGCTCCCCAAGGCCAAGTAGCGCTGTGTGCAGAATGCCGGCGTCACCCACCCTGTATCCAAAGAGCGCTCAGGTTAGTAGGGATCAGTTTTGCTGTTCGTGTGAACGTTTGACAGACCCTATTGGCCAGAACCCTTTGCAAGATTGGCACTGGTGCTCCTAGATGCGTTGTGGACACAGTTCCAGCCAGGTTGACTGAAAGGTAGCTGCCATGAGATGGCGGGGTTGTCTCTGCCAAACATACTGTCTTAATTCAAACTTTCTCAACAGAGACACAACCTCAAGCGAGGCTTTTACAGTCTGTTACTGTATTCCTTTGTGTCCACAGTGCCAAATGATCTTCTACTCCCTTCACATTTACCCAGATCGCCCCATCATTCAGTCTGGAGAGAATGCTTAGAGTGGGTTCTACATCCCTCCACTTGATGTATTTGGTATAGGTCCTTTGCGAAGCTCTTCCCCCCACGCTCCATTAAAACAATTTCTCTTTTAGGCATTCAGAGATGGTTATTAACTCACCCATGGAGAAAGGGAGAGAGAGCAACTTGCTCAGGGACACCAGGGTTATGGAGAGAGTGAGAGGTGTGTGAATCATGGGAATGTACAATTGCATATCGTTGAATTGGGGAGGGATTAAAGCGGGAGTATCAGGGGATAGCATCTAAACGAATTAATATCAATAAATCAATATTTTTTATGCAAAATTGCCCATGGCATGTGTTGGAATTATATTATCCAATTAACTTCCATGAACTATACCCTGCTGTATTCTAATATATTGTCCAGTCTGTTGAAACATCGACTAGAATGATTGGTTTAGATTTGGACTCACCATGTGAATAACTTCTTAATGTTCATGGACTGTTGGCGTTGGTCGCTGCTCAGTGGTTGAAGATGATGGTTACAGGCAACGGAAAGAAAGAAGCCTCATGGGTAGGTGTCATTAAGAGACAGCATAATTCCTTGAGGGAATAGAAGAGGATTAGAGCAAGCGACAGGATGAGAGGGGTGGACGTGAAGTGACCGAAGAGGGATGTGGGGAGAGGGGTTTTCCAGGCAGTTATGGGCTGAATATACCTCTATGTAAGAGTTCAATCACTTAATGTCATGAACAGAATGACTATCAGTTCAAAAATCAGTTTAAGTTGGGAGGCTTACCGTAACATTTTAATTCTGAATTTTTATAATTCTCCCTTAACTAAAAGTACATTTTAGTATTAGTTAGCCATGTCTCTTAACTTCTAAATTGTCTACTGTCTAAGTACAATGGCTCAGTTTATACAGAGAATAATGGAATTGTACACTTTCTTGTACACCTTCTTAAAGATATGAGGAACAAAGAGTTTATGATTGTGTCACTGGGCTATACTCTGTAACTTACTCCTCATGTTCTTATATAGTATGATACTATTCTATGGAGATCAATCAAAACCAGTTCAAGGAATGGACTGAAATAGTAACTTACTAAGCATGACAGGGTGGAATGGAATATCAGGATGTTTTCATCTTAGTCAGCCTGGAGCAGAAGATCTGTGAACCCTTTAGGAAAGTCTGCTATCCTGGGACTGAGTGATTATTGGGACAAGTATGTTTTGCCTAACAACTTATTTTACCAAGCTGATTTTCCATTTTAGAAACCTTTGAGTTGTTCCGAAATACCTTGTTATTTAACCTTCTATGTTGGACTCTCTTAAGGGGAACTGTAGAATCCTGCCTCTAATGTTTACATGACTGCATTGAAACAATAACATGATTTGTCTCCTCCTGGTCTTCCCTTCCTTAAAGAGACCTGAATAGCATTAGCTAGTCCTGAGTTGTTTAACTGGGAAGGATAAGACTGTGAGTGCCTAAAGCATGTATGTGGAGATTATAAGTCAATGCAAACTGATAGATAGACTGGCGAGAAAGTTTCCATGAGCAGTATCTCAAGCATTTGCCAAATTTTTTGATTCATATAAAAGATGTCTAAAGCCTTGCTAATGCCAGTTTTAACTATCCTCTTTTTTAATCACTTATTAACAAGGGGAAACTTCAGGGATCTGTTGATACCAAGCCATGGTCAGGTAGACTAAGAATAATTTCAGCCAAAACTGCCAGAAGAATTCCGGATACAAAGATTCAAGGAGCACAATACAAAGATATTTGAAGAAAAATGAGCTGTGTGGCGGTTTTGCCAGAATGAAGCCTTTACTGTGCCAATGCCACAAAAAAGCCTGGTTACAATATGCTGAAAACAAGTCTCACAGAATCTGGCACACTGTAATTTGGAGTGATGATACCAAAATAGAGCTTTATGGTCACAACCATTAGTGCCATGTTTGGAGAGAGGTCCACAAGGCCTATAGTGAACAGAATACCATCCCTATTGTGAAGCATGTTGGTGGCGCTCTGTTGTTTTGAGGGTGTGTGAGCTCTAAAGACACGGGGAGTCATGTGAAAAGTGATGGTAAGATGAATGCAGCATGTAATCAGAAAGAAATGGCAGACAATTTGCATTCTTCATCATAAAAGCTGTGCATGGGACACACATAGACATTCCAGCACAACAATGACCCTAAGCACAAGTCCAAGTTGACACTCCAGTGATTAGAGCAGAAAAAGGTGAAGGTTCTGGAGCGGCCATCAGTCTCCTGACCTTAATGTCATCGTGCCCCTCTGGGGAGATCTCAAACATGCGATTCATGCAAGATGACCAAAGACATGAGCTGGAGGCATATTGCCAAGACGAATGGACAGCTGTACAACCTGCAAGAATTTAGTGCCTGATAGACAACTATTACAAAAGACTGCACACTGTCATTGATGCAAAAGGGGGGCAATGCACAGTATTAAGAACTAAGGCTATGCAAACTTTTGAACAGGGGTCCATTAATTTTTTTCTTTGTCACCATGTTTAATGATTGGGCCATTCCGTTATGACCTACAGTGGAATATGAATCCCATAAGACATGTGTTTTGCCTGCTGACTCATGTTTTAAAAAAATGGTACATATATAACCAATTCTCCAAGGGTATACAAATTTTGAGCACAACTGCAATTCTGCACATCTGCAGCACAATACAAGTTATTATGGGATGCAGTGGTGTACAGGCTTCCAGGAACTCATGGGTTGTACTTCACAATGGCTGACAAGAAAATATACTGCATGAATGCTCTGAACTCTCTTGAATCTAGTTGAATTGTATTCCTTTACCCGTGTCATGATAAACATAATGGCTTATCTCTAAAAGCCTTTCTTATCATTTACTACAACAACAGTTGGATGTTACTTCATGATATATGCGCATGCGCACACAGAATGTGTGATAGTCAAATTCGACATATCAAAACCAATATAAACGCTGTAACATTTTCGTGTGTTGTAACTGACCCTGAGTGTTATCACTGAAGAGAAAAGTGTCCTTTGACTAACACTTTATCTCCCCATGGATAACTCAAAAACCAAGATATGACTTACATAACCAGAATACTCACACACTTTGAACAAAAGCACACTGATAGCCGACACACACATACACACTCTCTCAACTGATAGGTCCTTTTTAACTTTAATGTGCATTTTGTTTGTCTCTGGGAGTTCAGATGGTCTCATGTCTCCAGTCTCAGGTCTTTTGTTGGCTTGTCTTGAGGATTATGATTGGTCCCTGTGACAGGCCGATAAAAGGACTCTGATGAGGCCTTTCAGCTGGAGCCACATGGCACATGAATAGAGCTGCTGCAGGGACAGTAATTGCCGCCATTTGAATTTACCAATCCAGTGCGGACCAGACAAAGAGAGAAGGGACACCAGAAGTTCAGAAGCAATTAGTGGCCTCGGCTGGCCTCTGCTCTTACTGCCCGCCCCCTGCCTGCTGAATGCCTCTGCATGTTGGACACACATTGTACAGAGGGCCTCTGGCTGTGTTGGAGAGGCAGGGGGAGTTACTCAGGGAAAGGCTGTCTGGCTGTGTTCTCCTGGTCTCCCCGTGGGGGACCATCGGACTCGTTACAGCTCATCATGCAGACATACAGGAACCGACCGTGTCTGGTCTGCCCGCCTGCCGATCTGCCTTACTGTTTAGAAAAGGCCACTCAATAGCCACCAGCTACAGGGTTCCCCCTCGTCGTCTCTGCTGAATTATAAAGGCCCGTCCAAAGCAGACATTCAACATACAGATGGAGAAGCAGTCTAGTGTGAGGATTTAAACGGATGTCAGATTGACAGTCTTACCGGGGTTGCCATGGAGACAGGGATGTAGCTAGATGTGCTGTGAAGCCCACCGAGGAAAGAACAGTGCATTCTGGTCGACGCACCGCCAGGCACGCAGACACTTTTGAAAGCCACGGTACATGTAGCCCTTTAAATCCAGATAGCTCTGTCAGCGGTACTGGCCCGGTCGGTCCCTCAGGTCATGGTGTGTTTTCTTTTTAAACCTAAGGTTAATGTATTGTCGCTCTGTCCCTGTCCCCTTCCTATCTCTGCACATAAGCCATTCCATGCTCTGCATACCCCCAACGGGATGGCCCGGGCTGCTCAACCCCTTGGCTGACCCCCTGGTTCTCTCTGTCTGCCGGTTAAGATCCATAACCACTACTGCCCTTCACCCCCAACCACCCTCTAGATCCAAACTGAAATAAGGAAGGTTTTGGCTGGGCTCACACTGTACCAGTCAGCAGAAAACATATTTTACGCCCCCTGAAGGTGTCTGACCATAAACTAGAAGTTGTGGCTTACAGGAGAGGGAGAGATGGGGGTGCACTTAATTGACTGGGCTTATTTTAAGCGGTAGTGGTTTTCACTTGTTTACCTGAGGTCAGTGAACCTGGCTCTGCAGTGCCCGGGGATGCAGGTGTCCCAGGCATGGTCCGTGGAGCAGACCGGCACGAGTGCTGAGCGCCGGTCAATTCTTCATCAACACCGGAAAGACCAAACTGAGGTCTGATCTGCACGGGGGACATGATCCCCGGTCCCATTCTCTCCACTGGCTCTTTGATGTTGTGATTCAGACTTTCCCGTATTGGCCTGGTTGTGTGTCTGTGGGTCTGCTGGTGTCCGCAGTGAGAGAGTCTGGTGGTGTGTGGTTCATAATCAATGGAAGTGTCTTTGGAAGGCGAGAGGCTCTAGGCCTCACGGTGGGTCTGTGATTGTCTCAGGTTGCGGTATGTTAATAGAGGTAAGTGAACTGTGCTTTATGGTTGAGGCTGGCAGTCAGACTGACTGAAAGGAGTGGTTAATGTGTGTGAGAGGCAGTGTCAGTATTCTGGGCACCGTGCCCAGTCAGTCCATGCACAGTTCATTAGTTGTTAATCACACGTGGTAGCGTTGCGCTTGAAGGGCGCGTCATATAGAACCAGGGAGCTTTTTAATGTTTGTGATGCTAGACGGGATTTTGTCATTACGCTTCGTTGCTTTACATTCTTGACGGGGCTTAATGGTCTTAAACTGAGTTTATGGACATTTTGTTTTCATATAGTCGTTAGACGCCGGTCTGAACACGGCATGACAGGGAGTTCTTTGGGATGTTATCAGACCTTGTAGGAAATCAAACGATATGTCGGCATTCTGTGCTGAGCCCATTAAATTAGTCTTACTGTTTTACAATACATAGCATTATATAGAATATAGCATTCTATTCAACAGCCTCCTACCTGCTGCAAAGCCATTATAACATCTGGATCTATGAGCCGAGTGCAGAGTGAAGGCCATGTTACTCAGAGCAGCTCAGAACAGACGGCCCAGTGTGACGTCAGGGGTGCAGGTGCTAATTACTACAGATAGATTGTCTATCTGCTATCAGAGCCAGACCAGTAATGAACCAGCATTCTGAAAGGCTGATCACTTCTGCGTTTCTCACATCCTGTACACTACTAACGTAGATGGATCATTTTGCGTTTCTGTTCCATTTTGATTCAATTTTGGTTCCTTTGTAGACGCATTCAAGCAATACGTCACAAGATGTGGTATTTTGCCAATATGCCACAGCTAAGGGTTGCTAACGGCTAAGGGTTGCTAACGGCTAAGGGTTGCTAACGGCTAAGGGTTGGTAACGGCTAAGGGTTGCTAACCGTCGCTTCGCCCTGGGTTATGGGTCATTTACCACCAACTCCAGAGATGCATTTTTATTTTATCAGCCGCTTCCCATGCAATTGGGGAAGTTAAAAGTGATGTGATATACAGTCTCACATACCAGGGCTATCAGCCAATCGGCATTCGTGATTCAAACCACAAGTGTAGACAGTATTGTTTAGCATTTACCCGCATCATCCTTCACTGTACATGATTCGCTTGCACCAACTCTTCAGTGGTGTGACAGCCAATGAGACCAGCTAGGATGGCAATGTATTGTTTCTGTCAAAATGTAATTGCCAATTGATTTCCTGTTAATGATGCCCCCTTCTCCCTGCCAAACGTAGCCAACTGCTCCAGTTCGGGGTATCGGCCTCCCCCCAGGACCAAAGAGGTGGTCATCAATGGGCAGACGGTCAAGCTCAAGTACTGCTTCACCTGTAAGATCTTCAGACCACCACGTGCCTCTCACTGCAGCCTTTGTGACAACTGTGTTGGTGAGGACCGTGTGGGTGTTTGTGGGTGTGTGTATGCAACTGTTTACCTACGTTTGCCTCTTCTATTTCAGTGTTTTCTGCAATGTGTGTTTCTGCGCATGTAGTCTGAAGCCCGGCTGTGTCGCTTCCTGGGGTGGTGCCTCCATAGGAATGTTAATAGTTATTAGTGCTAGGGTGTTCCCCTCTTTCAGAGCCACCTGGGATCACTCCTCTGTCTCCACTGAGCTGCAGCCTCTCTCTTGCCTGTTTTGCTGTTCCCTCAGACCTGATATGGCCAGGATTTATTGGCTCATTAACGCTTAGCAGAGCAGAGGAAGATGGATGACACAGCCATTTTCATGACGTTGAAAATGTCCATCGCCCACCCTGGCCTCCTCTGCTCTGGGGAGATAGGAGCTTTTAGAGAACTCATGGGAGTGACATTGCATCCACCAACAGTTTTCTCGACTAATTTCTGCAGCTTTCTTCATTTCTGCTCCCAGCTGTCTCTATCCAAGCTCCTCCACCCATCTCTGTCTCTATCCGACATACTCCACCCACCTCCTGGGGAGTCCGTCTCTATCCAAGCTCCTCCACCCATCTCTGTCTCTATCCGATCTACTCCACCCACCTCCTGGGGAGTCTGTCTCTGTCCAACCTCCTCCACCCATCTCTGTCTCTATTCGACCTACTCCACCCACCTCCTTGGGAATCTGTCTCTATCCAACCTCCTCCATCCATCTTCTTTGGAATTTCTGTGCATTTTCCTCTACCCACTTGCTTGGATCTTTTTACATATCCAATCCCTCCTTTTGTTGTTTGTGGCAGGAAACACACAAGCAATGAGCCCTCCCACTCATACTCTCATGTCTCTCTCTGACAATTTTTCTCTGGGTCTGTCTGGCATGTCTGATATTTGGTGACAAGGTTCTTCTCAACCTTCTACTTAGAGCACATGGTTGTGGAGAGGCCCTGCAAACTCCTCTCATCCACTCCTCATTATCTCATCCTCCAGTAACATTTTCTGCTTTACTTGTCTCTTCCATTAGCTCCTCTCTCAGTTCCCTGATACAGCATGCAAATTCTTGATCGTCTTGACATAGCTCTAAGCATGGAGAATTAAATGGCACGTATCCCAAAGCTATTTATTTTGAAGAGCGTACCAAATGTAGATTTATTTTTGCACAAGAGTTTTTAAGCTAAGCTCTGAAATGCACCTGGCTTTCATTGTATTGTATTCAGGATGCCAGACTAGGCGTTCAGTGAAGGCATTCTGCCTGAACTGTATCATGACAATAGACCTCGAAGGCTGGATTCTGGCGTTTAATCACACACATGCGTCCACACAGCACAATATTTAAAGTCTGCCCTAAATATTTTTGCTCCCATTCAGGTGAGTGGTGGAATTTGGCTGTGTGCACTCAGCCTCGGCGTGACAGCTCCTGTTTGAATAGGGCAGCGTGTTCAAAGAGCAGGAGCTACTCATGCCAAGTCCACTTACTACTTCCTGTAGTGTAATGTGAGATCCCATTGGTTTTACTCCCGGTCCATTGCGTGGTCTTCCGGGGATGTTCAGGTCACGGTGCGGATACGGCAGGCCAGAGTGCGTGCGTGCGTGCGTGCGTGCGTGCGTACTTGTCTTAAAACAACAACCTGTAATGTGGTGTCTACTGTGAACTGTGTGTGGGTTCTATGCAGTGTTTTGGAGGTGCATGAAATGTCCTGCTGTTTTTACCTGCCTTTGTGTCTGCAGCCAGCTTCCTGTTGATGCAGGTTGGCGGGGCCTCAAAGCTCCCAGATGCTCTATGTTCATATTCCAGCTAAATGCTTTCTCTCTGTATATCTTTCTCTCTTTCTGTTATTCTCACTCTCTTACTGTGTGTATCTCCCAATTGTCTCTGCAGTGTGTTAGTGTGTATGTAATGTACTAAACCAGTGTCGCAGTGTGGAATGTGATGTATTGAATCCTTGTCTCTGCAGATCGTTTTGACCACCACTGTCCCTGGGTTGGGAACTGTGTGGGGAAGAGGAACTACCGTTTCTTCTACCTTTTCATCCTCTCCCTCTCCTTCCTAACAATCTTCATCTTCGCCTTCGTCATCACACATGTCATCTTGCGTAAGTAGTTGAAGGCCCGCAGTCACAGCTCTGATCTGGTGCTGGTGTCAGAGCAGAATACACCTAGTCACAGCTCTGATCTGGTGCTGGTGTCAGAGCAGAATACACCTAGTCACAGCTCTGATCTGGTGCTGTGTCAGAGCAGAATACACCTAGCCACAGCTCTGATCTGGTGCTGTGTCAGAGCAGAATACACCTAGTCACAGCTCTGATCTGGTGCTGTGTCAGAGCAGAATACACCCAGTCAGAGCTCTGACCTGGTGCTGTGTCAGAGCAGAATACACCTAGTCACAGCTCTGATCTGGTGCTGTGTCAGAGCAGAATACACCTAGCCACAGCTCTGATCTGGTGCTGTGTCAGAGCAGAATACACCCAGTTACAGCTCTGACCTGGTGCTGTGTCAGAGCAGAATACACCCAGTCACAGCTCTGACCTGGTACATAGTAGACTTCTGCTAAGCCCCAACACTGCGCAGTGGGACTGGTATGCAGGTTGCTCTTGACCTTCCTGTTTCATCACACTGTTGACTGACTGTGAAGTGTTGACTTTGTGGGCGGGGTATTGCTGACTGATTTGACTGACATCTGTGTGTGTGTGATAATCCAAATAGTTGGACGTCCATCTAGTTAGTTCCTGTGTGTCACTACCCTGCTTTTCACGTTCCTTATTTCAGGACTTTATTTTAATAAAATATTTCAGTTTCCAAGTACCCGTCCATCAGACAATGAATGTGATGTTATCTCTATTTTGGTAGTGTCCTCAAATCGGCCGGTCTGTTTTCTAACTCTAAATGGGAAGCTAGTGCAGCTTATGAAGTGTGTAGAACTTAGGAAGGAGGTGGGCAAAGCCAAGCACGCGCTAGCCAAACCTTATTGGCATGTTGTAGTAAAACGTTACGTTTTCTTGAACCCCTACTCTGTGAAGTAAGAGGGCTCTAACATAATTTGCCCTGCACTTGCAATTTTCCGAGGCTTTGACTACAGTTCAAAACACTGAGTGCATGCTGTTCCACATTCAGAAACAGAAGGCTGTGTTTGGATCAGAAGTTCTCATTGATGAAAAATCGGTAGAATGTCGGCCAAGTACTATGTTGCTCCATACACTCCCTGTTTCCTACCACTGGGCTTCCTCTCCCAATGGGGTGTGGAAATAGCCGGATGCTTCATATTTATTCATCCTTTAGGCCATCTGGCTCCTAGTTCAGTCAGTAGTGGTAATGTTAGCTACATGCTAGCTGCCTAATGCTACTCCAGACCATGTTATTTTATTTAAGTAGTTCCGTTCTTCACAGTAGGCATACTTTGAAGACAACTGTCAGATGTACCTTACTGTATCACTAATTACAACTGTCTGTAGTGTAAGTACTATAGCTGTCAGTAGAACTACCTTACACGATTTCTAAGTACTTCAGCTGTCAGTAGAGCTACCTTACACCATCTCTAAGTACAGGGATGTAGCTGATTTCTGGACACCATTTGAGACACAAGCATTCATTGTGCATATGGAACATTTCTGGGATCTTTTCTTTCTGCGCATCATACATGGAACCTATCCTCTTCATGTTGTGTATATATACCTGTCGCTACCATGCATGTGACGAGCAATGCAGATCCATACATCTGTGGTGAGCAGAGTCAGCTACACTACCATATCGGCTTGTACTCTGTCTCCCACTGCTCCCTGTCCTTTTCCAGATGGCGCTTAGAATTTAATGGCAATTCAAGTGGGTACTCTCTGTCTTGCTCAGTGTCAGCATGAACCTGCTGATGGGGCCCATTTGATTTGTTTATGGGGTATGATATCCGGGGGCGCCTGCATCATTTGGTTTGAATAGAGATCCTCCTAAGTGTTTATAGGGTATATCCGCTGGGGTGTGCAGTGTTGCTTATAGGAGAGCTGTAGCTCTTATCACTTTGTTAGGTACCAGTGTAGGCAGAGGCATTTCTGCTGCTCTCAGCACACGTAAACCCAGTCCATTAGTTGCTTCACTGTGCTTACTGAGGCACTTGCGCCTTAGCTTCATGTCAGATTCAGTTATATTGTGTGGCCTGTGGGTGGTGCCGCGGTGTGGCCTGTGGGTGGTGCCGCGGTGTGGCCTGTGGGTGGTGCCGCGGTGTGGCCTGTGGGTGGTGCCGCGGTGTGGCCTGTGGGTGGTGCCGCGGTGTGGCCTGTGGGTGGTGCCGCGGTGTGGCCTGGGGGTGGTGCGGCGGTGTGGCCTGGGGGTGGTGTGGCCTGTGGGTGGTGCCGCGGTGTGGCCTGTGGGTGGTGCCGCGGTGTGGCCCACTGCCTCCAGTGCACATGGACTGCTGCAGCATGGGTTTGAGTCCGGCCCACTGTTCCTTCATTTTTTCATGACCCACAAATGCATAACAGTTAAAGAAAAAATGTATCATCTTTAGAAGGTTTATTTAACTCTCTGCCGTTTCTCTCTGCAGGATCTCATCAAGAAGGCTTCCTCAACGCACTCAAAAACAGTCCTGCCAGATATCCTTTTTCACAATGTCTTCTAGATGCAAGCTGTACGCTTCGTCTACATTGAAGGCGTTTAGCAGATTGTCTTTTCCTCAGCAACTGAATGTATTCAATGTGTTTTTCACACTGGATCCCCATTGGTATCTAACCCACATCCATGTCGTTGCAAGTACGATAGTCTGCCAAGTGAGCTTCCAGGGAACTTCTGCCTCTCCTATGCGGTCCCCTGCCTCTCCTATGCTGTCCCCTGCCTCTCCTATGCGGTCCCCTGCCTCTCCTATGCGGTCCCCTGCCTCTCCTATGCGGTCCCCTGCCTCTCCTATGCGGTCCCCTGCCTCTCCTATGCGGTCCCCTGCCTCTCCTATTCGGTCCCCTGCCTCTCCTATGCGGTCCCCTGCCTCTCCTATGTGGCCCCCTGCCTCTCCTATGTGGCCCCCTGCCTCTCCTATTCGGTCCCCTGCCTCTCCTATGCGTTCCCCTGCCTCTCCTATGCGGTCCCCTGGTCTGTTCCTCCTCTGTAAACAGCAGAGTTTGACATGTTGTCCTATCACCAGGGCTTGACAGCTGCCTGAGGTGGACAGGATGAAGAGGGAGACGTTAGTTGACCCTGTTTTTGATAGTGTGGTCACTTTTGACACAGGGACTGGTTGAAGCCAGCTGCCAGTCTCTGTACACTACAGAGATCTTAAAATTGGTGTTATGGCTGGTATTGTAATAGTGTAGTTATTACAATGTTTTTATTATATTTTCACTGGCATTTTCCATTATGGCAGAATGACAATCCTGAATATGCATCTATTTTCTAACTCCTGTGTTCCATCTGGTTGTGGTGTCACAATGCGGGTGATGTCTGTAGCTCCTCTAGGCTCCTCACATCCCAGACCACTGTGTAACGCTGTATGGTCTGTCAGCAGCCCCGTCAGGTCATCAGTGAGCTGGCAGACTGCTGGTCATCCCAGTGCCTGCCGGCATCCATCTGGGTTTTGGCCTGCAACAGCTCCCGCTGCTCCCTCGGGGAGACGAGGGGCATGACGCTCAGCTGCTAACACGGCTGACCAATGTCATACTACACTCCACAGTGCTTTAACAGCCTGGTAACCTGTCACTCACAGGCCTCCTGTAAGATAACATCTACTTCTGCCTGCCTGCTTGGGTCTTTCATTTCATTCTGTTCCACTTGTGGGAAACAGTTCCAATGAAGTTTACAGTTTGTGTTTAACAGTCACTTTAGTGAAGATATGAAGGGAATATATTTAAGGGGCACTAAAAGGATGAAGATTCCCAAAGAGACCGTGTGTTCTCTCTCTCTCTCTTAGTGTCTTCATGTGTCAATCTATGTTGCTAGGCATCTGTGTAGCTGTGTATCTCTGTGGAAGGTTGAATGAAGGCACGGCTCTCGGATGCCCCTCTTCCTCTGTGGTACCATGCAGTTAACAGTCAGATGGACAGAGGTCAGGCAGGCTAGAGAGGACAGACACTGGCCGCAGGTTTAATCATCCCCAGTTTGGGCCGTGTCCTTTTCTCTGTTTATGGCTGTCAGGATGAGGCCATGCAGTCTGTTATTGAGCTGTGGCATTCTGTCATTTACTGTCCGGGTGGTGATTTTAAAATCTTTGAAATCTTTGGAAAAGGAAGAAACATAAACGTTTTGGTGACTTTTTATCATTCCCTAGGAAGAGAGCTATAACTGGTTATTGTAAGGGTTCGGGAAATAGGATTGTAGATGAGAATTATTCTTGAGGTCGCCACAAGAATAATGAAACTTAGTGTGTGTGTCAGATTGTCCTTAACTCCTTGTCACTGTGCTGGAGGTGGTGGTGTGTTTCTTCTCTGTCTGGTCCATAGTTGGCCTGTCTGGCTTCCACACATACCTGATCAGCTCCAACCAGACAACAAATGAAGATGTGAGTACACACATTGTACATGCACACGTTGCTTCACAAGGTAATGCGGAGTAAATGTTCACATGGATTCTCCTTTAGTAGCTGAGGTTCTCATGTGTACAACTAAGAGTAGCCTGAATGATTCCTCAAGACCCCCAGTATCCTTATGTCTCATACCAGATTATATTATAGACATTACTAGACCCCCTGTCTTCTCTTGTCTCATACCAGATTATATTATAGACATTACTAGACCCTCTGTCTTCTCTTGTCTCATACCAGATTATATTATAGACACTACTAGACCCCCTGTCTTCTCCTGTCTCATACCAGATTATGTTATAGACACTACTAGACCCTCTGTCTTCTCCTGTCTCATACCAGATTATATTATAGACATTACTAGACCCCCTTTCTTCTGTCTCATACCAGATTATATAATAGATAGTTGCAGACTCTTTTTCCTCAAGCAGACAGTTGAGTCCAATAGTGCCATATCTCTTAACTCTGACCTCATTTCCAGGCACTCTGTCTCATGGCTCAACACTAGACTTTTCTGATTGGGGTATTCCACACAAAAAAGGAACCAAGTCCCGATCGTCAAAAGTCATTGAAAATGGACCTTCCCCAGTTACATTCGTTTTGACTCTTCCATTACGGCTCTAACTATGGCCATCGTCCGTCTGTTTCAGATAAAAGGGTCGTGGTCGTCTAAAAGAGGAAAAGACAATTACAACCCCTACAGTTATGGGAACATATTCACCAACTGCTGTGCGGCGCTGTGCGGGCCCCTACCTCCCAGGTAAGCAGGGACAGGCCTGTCTGTGGTTGCGGTGCCCCGACACACTCACCCGTCGTAATTCTAATGAGAAATCTTCCATTTTAGACAAACACTGTTTTTCATGTCACTAATTTCCTGTCAGAAAGCTCAAACAGACCTGTCATACAGAGCGTGGTATCACTGGATTAGATTGCTGTGGCCTACTGTGAAATCATCTGGCCTGCCGCTACTCTCATTCAGACCCCTGATTGTGCTGCTAAAGGGGTTTCAGCACCACCCAGTGATATCAGTCCATGCACGTCGGAGTGCTAGATATTACCGGCTGTTGTTACTGGGTCTTACTGGGTCTATTGATAGCTTTCAGATGGTTGTTTTGACTCGCTTGTTAACTGCTCCCACCTGCTATCAAGAGCCGAAATCAGTCTGATTAGAAGAGGAGGGGAAGACAGTTATATTTTCACCCACCAGGAAGAGACATAAATAGCCCCGCCCGAATCCATGACCCTGTAGGCTTCTGGTCCCTTTTGGTCTAACTCCCCACCTACGTAACCCCACTCACATCCTGCTGTCTCTGCTGTGTTAACCCACTGTCAGTGTAGATGGTCTCCATCCCCTCATCTCTACCGGCCATTTCGGCCCTCTGACGCGGAGAGACGCATCAGCTGCTCTGCGGCTTCACTCTGTCGTTTACCTCCTTGTTTGAGTCAGAAATGGCAACCTGTTTCCTGTGTAGTGCACTATTTTCCACCAGGGCGGAGTGGATGAAGAGTCTTTTAGCCCAGGGCCTGTCAACGTGTGACTGTTCCAATACAGCCACTAATGCCCACAACATTACTCATTTGTTCTGGTTACTGTGATGCAGAGGGCGTGTGCGTGTGTGTGCGTGGGCATGGGGATGTGTGACATCTTTACGTGTTGATGTACATTCTGTTTAGCTTTTTTACTTATTCACAATTGCACTTCCGCCTGCCAGCCCAAAATCCTGTCAGAGACCTGTGAGCGCACAGTCGTTGATTGTGATTGCTTTGCCCACACATGGATCACTCAGGCCTTACTCAGCTGTGGGTTTTCACTGGAAAAGCTGCGTGAATTCTGTTGAAGCTGAGCTATCATATTTCATTTCCTGATCAAAATGCAGCTCCTTTGTGGTGCTGTTAGCAAGGAATGTCTCTATGGTCAAGCTTACACATGTTTAAACTTAAAAAAATCATTGGGCAAGTATAACTTTGCATTAGTTTTCTATTATTCTTTGAGACCAAAGCATTTGATAATTCTATGTTTAGCTGTTTTGGTAGGAGTACAGCTAAAAAAATTTACTGTTTCAGCATTGACAGAATGTACTTAATTGAAATGGATTTTAACCAAAGCCTGATTTACTTGACATAATATAGGCTAGTTCTGAAACTTCGGCACAGTGTAGTGCAGTGTGTTAACCTGTTACTTTCTACCTCTAGGCTGGTTTTTTCCAGTCCAATATAGTCAGGCTGTTTTGTTTTTCCTCTTTCTCCTCAGTCTTATTGACAGAAGAGGCTTCGTCCAATCAGACACTTCACAGCCCAGCGCGCCAACCAATGGCATTCCTATGTATGGTTCCACCCAATCACAGAGCCATATGGTAAGCCATTCTCCAATTATTTTCTACTCCACATAGATAGAAGATTATGCCAATAAGAAATGATCTGAAAAAGTATGATTATAATGCATACTTAAGTTGGACACTGCCTATCTATAGGTTATTTAACCTCTCACCTGGGGCCCTTTGGTTCAGAGTGTGGGTATGGGCATGGCAGCTCTAGCTGTGCCAGGCCATCTCACTGTGGCCAGATCAACCCCCTGTTGTCTTATGTTGAGCTCTGTATTTCATCTATTAACAACAGCTCTACTGTGTGTGGTGCCAACTAGATGGATTAACTAGCCCAATCTATCTATGGGGAGATAAATTGACACAAAGGATTCTGGCATGTTATTGGTCCATTAGTGAAATCATCAACATCGGTAATTGGTTTTGACCATGGCCCTGTTTTTGTCTATGGACGGGATCAAGAGCACGGTGGGTTCAGAGCAGCCGTCTTCGGTCTCTCACTCCTCTGGGTACCCATTGTCTTTCTCCAGAGGAGCTTTGAGGAAACAAGCTGTACCAGAGTTCAGTTTGGATGGATAAATAAATAAAGCTGTAACCCTCATCATCCCATGCTTGCAAACTAACAAACATGGCTGTTGATCTCCTGTCTTTCTCTTCCCCAACAGCTTTTCTCAATCTAAACTAATCCAGGATGCCAAATCCGTTCATCTAATCTTAATTTCATCTCTTGTCCAAAGATTGGAGAAAATCATCTTGCCAAGGATTCCAGATAGTAAATTGTTCTGAAAAGTGAAAGTGTGGACACATTTTACCCATGAATGCTCTGTGGTCTGGCATTAGAGTGGGAAAATGGGTCAACTGTGTGTGTGTGTGTGTGTGTGTGTGTGTGTGTGTGTGTGTGTGTGTGTGTGTGTGTGTGTGTGTGTGTGTGTGTGTCAGGCAATCCCATAATTTTCTGTGTGACTTGGCTTCACCTGCTGTCACAGTCCCTGAGTGTGCTGGGGTTCACATAGTACTGTCTATCCCCTGCTTTCCACAAGCTTATGCTGAAAGTCGTGCTCTGCAAGCCTTTGGCATGGCAGACTTTTGATGGATGGAAAGCAGGGCGTGCACATCGGGCACAGTAGAAGGTATTAAGAAGGATGCCTCACCTAGAGAGATGGTTTCTGAGGCAGGGTGGTGGAGCGAGCCTGACATAAACAAGGCCCTGTCAGCAAAGACAGTCTAATTAGTGTTGGACTCTCAGAACAAAAGGACAGAATAGGTGAATGTCAACTGAATCCCGTAGTCCTTCAAAGGATGGAGAAAAGAGAAGGGCGTCCTACTGGACATGGTGTTGTGAAGGCCTTAGTACACACAATGGCCTTTTCCTTCTACTGTTCTAATGATCACTACCCTTCTCACTGAAATTCCCCGGGCTGCTATAATAACGCAGACTACAAAATCCTCGTTAGTTGTGCGTGTCCCAGTAGTATTGACTTGTTTAAAGATGTCCCCTGGAACTGTCTAAAGCATAATCTGCTCACGCTGAAAGGTTTTACATTCCATCGCTTTAACGCCTGTAGAAATAGAGCCCATCTGTTCTTACCAGTCATTGTTGTTGTTGTTGGTATTCTACAGTAATTACTTCTTGCTGGGTGCCGTTTTGAAGTGTTGGTATTGCCATCAACTATATTGTGACCAACTTCCTTGACAAAAGAAGTCGTTTTTTCTACTGTCAGTATAAGGTGAATTACAGAGTGATCACGAGGCGGCCTTTGCTATAGCTATGGCAGTTTGATCTATAGAAGCCTTGTCACATGCTAATGGTGACAAGATGACATCATGAGGTTCTCTCCGACATATCTCCTCGCCTCTTCTTGCCTTTTAAAAATGTCAAATAGAAGAGCCAATCTGCATGAAAATTAGCTTCAACGAGACACTCCTTCTCCCGCATTGTCCACTTGCCCGTAATCAAGCAAATGATGTTTACTGGGGAGGATTGAATTTAAATAAAAGACCCAATTAAGTTGCAAATTGTATTTAAGAACTCGTGATTTTGCCTTTACACGAAACAGAAGCTGATTTTTAGGGCATGCGTCACATCCACATCTGTCCATTTTCTTTCTGTTACACACACATCTTTATCTAATTCTCAGTGTTTTCTTCCTTTTCATTTCTGTGGTTGCTGTTAGCAATTTTTACGCAGCCAAGCGAATATTTACTGACTTTGATGGACTGCTGTTTCTACTTGAAGTGTTTTTTTTGGAGCTGTGTAGCTTAAGGGATAAAGACACAAAACACTGTTTTCTCTTCAACATCTGTGTTGTCGACTGTTGAACATCTGTGTGATTGTTTATTTATTAGATGGATGACTAATTGGGTTCTACTGACTTATGTGTTGATCTCGTCAATTTGGAACTGCCTTAATCAAACTCAATATTTAGATATTATCATGTAATCACGTAAGGTAAGAAGTTTCTGGAGAAGTTTCTTAGATTTTGGTGCGGTCTGTCAGCCTGTTGGCTAGCTGTTTTCTTTCTCCTTGGTGAGGTGCAGGTCGCCCTTCATGTAGCTCAGCTGGTGACATGTTTATGACCAGAGCTGAACTTATCAGAGCTTAACTTCACCACCTCACCAACTCACAGAGCAACGACAACCATCCAGTGTTTCGTGAACTAGCTCGCTGCTCTCTCCCCTTGCTTTGTCACTTAAACACAGGCTAAACAGTGGGCAGCCATCTCTGACCCAACCAAAGTAATGGGTGCCAGAGATAATATGAGGTAATATGTGGACTGATGTGTCTAAACTTTTGACTGGTACTATATATAAAAATGAATATGACTTTTGCTAATTATTCATAATCTTTGTTTGTGGATCCCAGGCTTGTTGCAGCTTGTCTCACTCTAACTTCTATTTCCTATCTGCTGCTGAATTTCTCCCTTTACAGTCTTGCCAATGCTCTGACTTGCTTCATATTTTTGAACATCTGAAATAAAACGATATAGCCCATGGCTAGAAATAACACTAGCCTTTTACTTAGACTGCCCTTGTGCAATTTGTTACATCGTTGCCTGCATTCAAGAACATTACTTTGAAGGTCTTGACTGTCTCCTTAGGCCACAAGCTATTTTTTAACTGTTCACATGTCCTCAAGGATGTTTCAACTCAGTTGATCAGAAATTTAAAGCCGAGGCATTTATTAGGTCAGGACCTCACACTACAATAAACCGATCAATGTTCAGCCCTGGTGTCATATATCATGCTCAAATGCTAGCTCTCCCTCGTTGTTGATCTGAATGCTACATGTACTGATGAAAAGCCTTTGGTTTCCCACCAGTCTTTAATAGACATTGTCAACACATAGTCCTGCTAGCGTGCCCACGTCTCCCGCCCCTCCCCCTATACAGTTCATCAGCCAATGAGGAGGTCCAAGCTGATTAGCACTTAATGCCCTGTTTTATTTCCCCAATGGCAGTTTAAAGCTAAACCCTTTACATGTTCTGGCTAAGCATGCCCATTATTTAACTTATGGGTGAGCTTTGTGAAAGAGAAGCTTTTGATCTTGAATCACTGACTTCTGGAGTAGGCTTCTGTTAGACAGAACACCTCTAAATGGATCTTCCCAACTACAGGGGCAATGAAGCAGTTTTGTCTTCTGTTTGCTATATGGTCCAAAATAATTGGAAATCAAGCAGATAAGAAGAGGTTTGAAGAACTTTTCATTTCAGGATATTTGTGTACTTTTTGCTTTCACCAACAAGCTTTACAACAAACGAGCTTAACAACAAAGTGCATGATGCAGAAACAATTTACATTAGATCATCTTTACAAAAGAAATTCATCAGCACACTCTTTGCAAAAGAACGTACTTGATTCACCGGTATCCACCGACAACAGATTAACATGATGCCCAAATTTAGACCACTTTCTGAAATGAATTGTCCAAATCATTTTGGGGGAATATGTATAAATGTTGTCATTTCCAAATGGTAAAACTACTATGGACCCTGTACATGCACAACAGGTAAAGCCAGGGTATTATTCATGTTTTTACATTGGGTTCCACAGTCTCTTTCTAACGTTGGTCTGGTCAGGTCAGGTATAGGATGCGTGATTAAAGAGCAGAACATAAATGACAAGGAAATGGGTCAATTCAAGATTACTAGCTGTTGTACTGGCTGCTAGAACTATTGGAGTCCAGGCGTTGACTTTGTCTTTGACAGCATATACAACTGTTGTAAAAATGAGACCACTGATATGATAAAGCGAACGCAATTTAAAACCATCGCTCTTAACCTAACAAACAGCTGAGTTAGGAGAGGAACTGATTAATTTATCACTTTAGTACTCTGTGAACATTGGATCTAAGGCAGCCTTTGAAAACACTCATTTTAGGTTGTCACAGTGGACCACCAAAGGTCACTACTGATCCACGTTCTCTCACACCGTTCTGCACTCTGCCTTCAGCTCTGCACTTAGCCACCACCGTATACATTTGATAGGAATAGTTGTACTGCATGAGGACTTGGCTTGCTGTGTAATACTTACCGTGCATTGCTGGTTCAGTGCAGTCCACAGATGTTTGATTTACATTGACTCCTAACTTAGGTTAGTTCAGCTGAAAGTGCCTACTTTGTCCCTTACATGGGCCACCTTCCTTTATTTCAACTGGCTCTTTGTATTTGAAGTTTAGTCCACTGTAACCAATCGTATGACACAAACACATTTAGGCATTATAGAATGGATTACCAAACATTATATTAAATAGAAACCCTGTGTTTCTAAACATTAGCATGTTTAGAGTTGTGTTGCAGAGTTGGTCCCACTCAGGACAACTGTTCAGATGATGATTGTCCACCTTCATGGCTTGCTCTCCCTACCCGTCATATCACACTACATTTAGCTGATCATGCTCATTCCCACTTTCTACTTTGACCATCTCCGGTTAAATAGCGATCCATAGTAAGATTTGCTAGGAACAAGCAAGCATGTTTATTTATTTAGCACAATTCATACATGGTAGCAATTCAATGTGCTTTACAAAGAAAAGGAAAAATATATATTTACAATAGCATAAAAACAAATACTCAAATGAAAGCATCAAAACAACATCATAATAATAAAACATAGAATAATAACAATTGAAATAGAATAAATAAATAATATACAACCATATATATTGTTTTGTAATATTGAGTAACCAAAATATTTGTCAACAGCTGATTCCATAATCAATGAAAAACACTTGTACATTGGTCATTTAGGGGAGTCCTTTAATTCTTATTTTCAATAATGTGTCTGGAAGATGTTTAAAGTATCTTCTGTAAAAATATTGACCTTTTAAGAGGCCCTTTAATTTATGACTTTAATATCTGGAACAAATCCACCCAATTAGAATCCTGAGTAAGGTGTGTCAACCAATCAAATCTGAGATGTTGTGGGGCTGATATATATGTTGTAAGCTTTCCAGTGATGGAAATGTTAGTGGGCATGTGCTCCAGAAACATTTGTGTTAAGCATCAAAACAAATGTTATGTTTTGTTTAACATATCTCAAGAGATCACATTTGGGCAAATTGTCCGGCCCTAACTCAGTGTACAAAGACACAGATCTGAATCAGTAGCTGTTTGTGTATAGATAGAACAGTGAGTACTTACTTTGTCTGGTTGGTTTATGTTGCTTTCTAACAAGGTTACTAACAACATATGTCCTTCCCTCTTTCCTCTTCATTCCTTCACTTCAATCCTCATGGTGACCTGTTTTCCTTCTGCTTGTTCTTTCTGTCTCCAATCCCACCTCCTCAATGTTTCTCCTTCCATCTTTCTCTTCCTCTTTTCATCCCGCCCCCCATCTCTCCGGTGTCAGTGTGATCAAGACCAGTGCATTCAGAGCACCAAATTCGTTTTACAGGCAGCAGCCACACCCTTGATGCAGACTGAGACGGTCATCCTTACGAACGAGGGCTCTCTACCGGGCCGGACGTCGTTAGGGGGCCCCTGCTCCGGAGCCTTGCCCCTGGGGGGCCAGCCCACACCCCCAACCTCCAACCACAACCTCAGCTCTGACAGTGACATGCTGCCTCTTCGTAAAGACCACATCGATGGGCTCCACCACCACCACCATCACCACCAACACACGGACGGGGGTCACCACCCCTTCCTCACACCCGAGGAAGCCCCCTCGCCACCGGGCATGCTCCCCTGTGGCAGCCCCGTGGGACACAGCCACCCCATGCAGGGCTTCTACAACCCCGCCAGCCAGGATTCTCTACACGAGGACTCTGTCAGAGGACTGGTCAAACTCAGCTCAGTCTGACGGGTTTCACTCAAACATCCCTCTGTCCCCCAGGCCTTCCATCCACACCTTTGCCAAACAGTGGGTCCTCCAAACCCTAAATGACTGATATTCACTTTTTCCTTTAAAGTCAAGGACTTGACTGGGACTGCGACATTCCCTTCACTTCCAACAACATGCCAAACCTCTGCCATCACAGCAGGGGGTTGTTGCTGCTGGGCCCAGGTCAATTTATTCAGACACAAACGTCCAGTATTCCTGTCAGAGAGGAGGATAGTTTATTGTCCTGGGAAAGGAATGCAGTGGAGAGGTGAAGTGGTAGATGTGTATATTGTATGCGTATCTATCAACTGTTTCATGCGTTAAGGAGGGAGTGTTATGACAATTATTCCTAAACATGTATGAAAAGCTGCTTTATTTCTGTCGTCAATCACAGGTCTGGCATTTTTTTCTTTTTGTACAACGGACTATGGCCTGCTGGTTGACCACTGATAGACTGTGTATTTGCCTTTCTGTCTTAGCAGATGTTTGTTGACAGGTGACAGTGCAATCAGTAAACCAGTGGATTGCATTTTGCATATCATTGGGTTCATCATTCTTTTCATGTACAACATATTGGCTAATGTCCTGTGCCATACCAAGGTTATTTTTTTTCTCCTCTGATTATTTCCTGTGGATGAAAACTAATAAAGTTACATCTTTTTAAGGGACCACATGTCCTGTGTTGAAGTCAAGCCCCAGGTGACCAGTTGACAGTCATGTTATTCCACTCTGACATCACGTCCTTCTGTAGGTAATTAAAATGTAGCCTTGTGATGCGTGTTTCAATAAGTAACTAAACACAAACCATTCAGCAGTATAAAATAATTCTACATGTACTGAGGGTGAGTCCTGCTTCAGGCTGGTCCCAGGCCCGTTCAGGTCCATTCATCCTTGGTCTGAGGCCCCAGGAACTCCAGCCACCGTATCAAAAAGACACTGAGGAATACAAGGGCTCTCTGTCACTAGACATACTCACCTCTTTGTGTGCACTAACGTCAATGAAAGGATTTGTGGTGTACAGCCTGGAGTTACTTCTGAAGAACTAATTTTCCCAAAGTCACGTGGCGTTGCTATTTTTAATGTGACAAAACAAACTTAATTAGAAACCACTCGACAGAAAGCATCACCTTAAGTTAGGGCTTTTTCCCTTTGCATGTGGTTTTGTGTTAGTGAAAGGAATTTTTCGTCATCTGCCGTCCTTTATTTCTGAACTAATAGTGCCACTTGCTGGTTGAACTGGGGAAATGCACCCCTGGAGTGGGAATAACTGCATACAAAGACATCACAATTGAAAATGCACCAATTAATAAATACATAAGTGCCGCCAAAGCCAATATTCCAATCATCATACATTTATTTAAAAGCACATTAACTATTTATAATACATTACATAGTGGATTCTATATCATATACAGCAGACGAAACCCAATATAATAAGCATCACTAGAACCAACATGAGTCTGAGAACGGGGTGTCTTGCTTTATTATACCAGTCCATCATTAGTGCACTAATGAAGGCCTGCTGCTGGAATACGATCTCAGCAATAAAAGCCAAATAATGTTAAAAACAATCTCATGAAAACAGGCTCAATGCATGAAAGACAACTTGCATAGAGGTGGCGGGAATGACCAGCTCAAATTTTTTACAATCTTTCCTTTTATTAGGACCATCAACAACCGGTTTATTTTGTCTGACTCTGACTCTATAGTTGTGCTTTGATTATAGTGGACTAAACTAGATAATTATGGTTGAGTGGGAAAGCGAAGACAGACTAAGTATGGCAATCTAGGATTGCAAATTAATGTGGAGCATTTTAATTTGTGCAGGCCATATTGCCTTCAGTATGCTCTTCAAACAATCTGATGATATTTTAAGTGCAGTCAAAAGAGGGTAGTGAATAGCCATACATTCTCCCTGGTGTACAGGGGTGTTAAATATGGTCAGGGTTGACATATTCCTGAGAAATATATTCTGTGGGTTGCCAAGCAGCACCTGCAACAATCCAATAATTGTCTTGAACACTGAAGAACCTGAGATGGACGGATTGGAATGATTATGGATATATAATACATAATACAGCGAAAATATGTTGTAGTTGATCAAACCGCGGCCCTTGTAAATTTACATGTTATGGCCTTCCACCAATGTGTTAAAAACCTTTAAACGTGGTAATAACATGCAACCTTTATCCCGATTCCACCCACATTCTCTACGTGTATTTGTACAGATGTGGACAAATAAAAAAACTCATTGTTGGTGTTTTATTAAGCTGCTTGGCAGCACCTACATGTTTGAATTCGAAAGCATTCACTGGCCAACGATCACAATTGAGCTTGCATGAGCCCGACCTACTAACAGGTGCTGGAGCACGTCAAGGCAGGTCTGACACCAAGCCCACCGCAACCACGGACGGTTCTGATCCAGTTTGACCCTCCACATGCAAGGCCTCCGCTACGCCTCAATTAAAGACTCACTGGCATTGGATTTGGGTGTAATCTGCTTGACTCCTGGAGGGTCAAAAACATCATCCTTGTACAAGCTTTTAAATACAACCTAGTTTCCAAAATATTGGGCCGCTGTGTAAAATGCAAACAAAAACAGAATGCAATGATGTGCAAATCATTTATCCCTGTATTTAATTGAAAATAGAATGACACCATATCAAATGTTGAAACAGAGAAATGTGATTGTTTTAGGAAAAATACATGCCAATTTTGAATTTGATGCCAGCAACATGTTTCAGAAAAGTTAGAACAGGGGCATGTTTACCACTGAGTTGCATCACTTCTTTTAACAATACTTGTTTGGGTGCTGAGGAGACCAATTGCTGTAGTTTTCAAAGTGAAGTGCTTTCCCATTCTTGCTTGATATAGGATTTCAGCTGCTCAACAGTTCAGGGTCTCCTTTGTTGCATTTTTTGTTTCATAATGCGCCAAATGTTTTCAATGGGTGACAGGGACTGGACTCAGACTCTTTTACCACAGTGCCATGCTGTTGTAATACGTGCATAACAGAATGTGGTTTGGCATTGCCTTGCTGAAATAAGCCTGGCCTTGGATGGAAGCATATGTTGCTCCAAAACCAGTATATATTGTTCAGCATTAATGGTGCCTTCACAGATGCAAGGTTCCATGGTTGCACTAATGCACTATGGTATGGGGGTGCTCTTAAGCATTTTGATTTGTCAGATTACAAGACTTCCACTTTGCCTCAGTCCATCGTAAATGAGCTTGGGCCCAGTGAAAACAGAAGCATTTATGTATTTTTTTAATATGGTTTCTCATTTGCAGACTTTTCTTGCATTTGTGCAACATACTGTGTTCAAAGACAATGTTTTTGGAAATTATGTACCATAGATTATGAGATCCCGAACTTTGCAACTTTACACTGAGAAATGTAAATTGTTGCGCTGTTTGCCTGTGCAGTCTTTTACTGATTGGTGAACCTCTCTCCATCTTTACTTCTGATATACTCCTCTCTGGGATGCTCTTTTTAAACCCAATCATGTTACTGATCTGCTACCAATTAACCTAATTGTTCCACAAGAGGTTTTTTTGCATTACACAACTTTTCACCCGTCCCAGCTTTTTGGAAACGTGTTGCTCCCATCTAATTCCGTGGGCGTATTTTTCAAGAATCAATTTCTCAAGAAACCATTTGTCTGTTTCAACATCTGATATGTTATCTTTTCTATTGAATAGAGTGTTTAAATGATTTGCACATAATTGCACAGTTTTTCTTAAATGATTTGCACATCATTGCATTGTTTTTCTTAACATTTTACAATGTCACAACTTTTTGGGGTTATAATTCACAGGTTGCACAATTGACTTATGTCGTTAATATATTTCAAAACATTTGTTAATATTACTTTGAAAGTATTGCCAATAATTTGCATAAATGCAGGTACCAGGAAATCAGATCACAAGGCACCCACTGCATGGATGAGAGACATTTTAAAACCATGTTTAGAGTACATAAACTTTGATCAGATAGCGATTGTATAATGAATCCTGCAGATTAAAACGAGGTGTAAACAAGGCAAATTGTTCTATAATACTCTTGTCATCGTTTACACATTATTCAACATTCTCTTACACGCTGCACCAAATAAGTCAAAGGCTTGTGCTCAATTTTAAATGGAGCCAATTCATGAAATTAATATGAACTTCAATGATTGAAAAAGGGCCACCTATCGTTAATGACTTCTCCGTTCACTAAAGGATAAGCTCTTCATGTGAAAGTTTTTTTTTTAAATACAGGGGATATGAATTTCAAGTTGATCTGAGCACAACACAGCTGTGGATCCATTCCAACAGAGGCAAAGCTTCCGTAGTTGTAAACAATCCTCACGACGTCGGAACCCGTAATCAGGTCAGTCCAACATTAGCCGGCTCATGCACTGGCCTCTGCCGAGGGTGGGTCGGGGGGGGGTTTACGGAGGGCCGGGCCGTCCAGAACGGAGCTTAGCTTGGGTCTGGCCAAGCTTAGCCTAGAAGATGACATGTTGTGGGATTACCACAGCTTGACATCCATCAGCTCCAGATCGCCCATGATCTCCAGCTGATTGACGGTGCTCAGGTCCTGCACTCGATGCCTGTAGTCCAGCAGGTGGGAGCCGTTGACAGCCAGCTTAAACTGGTGGGCCTGGCAGAGAATCAGCATCTGGGCCAGAAAAAGCACACACAATGACACAACACTTGGTAGCACTGGTCGGTATACATCGGCTGACGTTGTATTCAAAACGATGGCGGTCGCAGCTCACACAGGAACATTTCCCTTTTAAACGTAGATGTCGATGACAGGTCAACTGTGTGCCGATGATGTGGCGACTGTTTAATCAGCTTAGTTAGAAACTGCTTCCCTTTCAACCAAGCAAGAAAAACAATAGTTTTACTAGAAAAGAATCAGCCTACCTCAAAGTAGTCCCCGGCTGAGAAGGGGAAGAAGGAGAGCTCCCTCTCCTCGGGTCCCCACGACTCACTCAGGTAGGAGTTCCGTATGAACACGGCGGACTTCATCCGGGGGTTCAGGTGCAGGGCAATGTTCTCGCTGCTGCTGTCGCGAAGGTTCACGGTGAAGCTGCCAGACAGGAGGTCAGTCAGAAGACAATGCCACAGGGTGTGTCGTGGACAATGGGACCTGACCTTCCACGCACCCTGAAGCATGCTGTCCATTTAAATGAATGAACAAGGGAACGGGGTTCAAATGGAGTCCCCCGTTATTTACCTGTGGGGGTACATGCTGACTTGTCCCTTGATGGTGATGTGTTGTCCTGGGCTCATCCCCTTCAGCAGACTGCCTTTATATGGGAGACTCTAGAAAGGCATCCGATAGAGGCAAAGTGTTTACACAGCTAGCAACATGTCGAACAAAAACGGATTTTGTTACGTTAATGAACAGACCCCTCACCAGGTTGCCTGAGTCACTGGATATTGAATATATTGCCTACGGGAGAAAACGATAACCAGCAAATTCATTGTAGAATTGAAAATATACAAAAGTTGTATATGCAGAAACATGATTGAGGGGCTACTCACTGAGTTTGGTATAAAGCCAATGGCGTGCACCTTGACTTTACCAGATATAGAAAATGTGTCAATCCTTTCCAGTGGGATTCTGTGCTTGTATTCTAACAAATGAGAACCATTCACCGCCACCTGCAGGTACAAACAATAACTGCATTCACACGGCATCAAAAACAGCATTACTGCATCTGTTTGACCTGCACATTTGCAGTCAACGTTTTTCTTATATCTGGTTCTTGTATGTGGTTAGCCCAGTTTTAATCTGCGGGTGACCTTCCCGATATCAAGCCACTTGCCTTAAAGACGTTGTCATGGACCAGGATGATGGTCTCAAAGGCGGCTCCCTGTCTGTACGGCTGCAGCTGAAGTGTCTCCTCCCAGCCCCAACCCTCCTGCACCAGAGAGTTACAGACCACACACGGAGAGCCCTTAAAACGTGGGTTGAAGTGGAAGGCGATGTCTGCCCGCGGTTTAGTGCTGGTGCCACATGACAGGTCCATGTGAAACCTACGGTTAAAACATTGATGTTCATTACCAGTTAGGAAACGTAGGAAAGCTGAGACGGGAACTTGAGTCGGGGACTAAACACTTTCCTTTTTGTTTAAGTAACTGCCCAGTGAAAACAAAAATGTTGAGAGTTCATATCCTGTACAAAATACTGTCCCTCATAGCGGCCAAAGCACAAGTTGCACCACCTCACATTTGTACCTCAAACAGACTTTCAAATATACCATGTGCTATGATGTCATAATTATTATTATTACGTGGGTGCTCATGTTTGGCCTATTTATTTCTGTTCCAGACAGTTCACTGTATTAAAATATTTTTACATTTTAGTCATTTAGCAGATGCTATTATCCAGAGCAACTTTCAGTACGGGATTTACAATTTAAAAGAGCTAGGTGAAACAACAATACAGTTTAGTAGTAAACACATTCTAATCAATTAATTGGTAACCAGCAAATGTCAGTGCTGGAAAAAATTAATAAAATAAACAGCATACAAGTTTACAAAAGACAAAGGTAGTTGAAGTGGAACTATTTCAAGCACTCTGAGAAAAGGTGAGTTTTCAGATGTTTTTTGAAGATATGAAGAGACTGCTATCCTAGCCTTCAAGGGAAGCTGGTTCCATCAATGAGGTGGCAGGGCAGAGAATAGCTTTGACTGTGGATTGGGAACTGCCCTGAAGGGGTGGAGCGGCCAAGAACCCAGAGGTGGCTGAACAAAGACCCAGGTAGGGATGTAGGGTTTCAGCATTCCCTGAAGGTAAGAAGGTCCTACAGGTTCTCCATGGGTAAGAACCAGAGCCTTGAAGTGGAATCAGGCATCAACTGGAAGCCAGTGTAGTGTGTCAAGAAGCAGGGTGACATGGGACACCAGGCAGGCCACTGCATTCTGAATGAGTTGCAGTGGTTTGTGTTGCGCATGACGTGAGCCCCACCAAGAGTCAGTTGCAGTGGGGTCGGGCTGCAGACGCTGTGTGCCCCACCAAGAGTCAGTTGCTGTGTTTCTTGTTGCACACGCCGTGATCCCCACCAAGAGTCAGTTGCAGTAGTACCTGGACAAATACCTGTGCTGCTTCCTGAGGTAGGGTCACACTGGTGGGGTCAGGAAAGCTGCTTTTAAAACAGACATTACTTGGAAGGAACACTATAACAGTAATTGCAGACATAATTAATTTGGGCTGGGGGGTAAAAATGGGTTAGGTTTGAATAGGATGTGACCATGCTGAGGTTAGGATGGAATATGATGTGAACATTCTGGGGTTAGGGTTGTACCAGACTATGGACATGCTGGGGTTAGGGTTGTACCAGATTATGGACATGCTGGGGTTAGGGTTGTACCAGATTATGGACATGCTGGGGTTAGGGTTGTACCAGATTATATATATTTTGATCACACACACACGATATAAAAAGCACAATAATACTACACCATCACAAACCTGTCCGCATCATTGTGAACAGTACCCTGGATAATGATGATCTCCCCCGGGTGCAGGCCCCCAGGTATGGCCCCAGTAAACGGTATCACCTTTATCAGAGGTAAAACATAAAGTAGAGCAAACAATCAAATACTGTGACCCAAACATCTTTTTGACATTTGCCAGTCCCAAGGAAAAATGATATTTCTGGTTAATGGGTTAGGTTTAGGGTTAGAATGAGGTTGAAGGTTAGTGTAATGGGTTAGGATTAGGTTAGGTTTAGATTTTTTATTATTCCATTTAGGTGTTCGGGAAATTTGGATTTTGAATGGGAATAACGTTTTGGACCCATAATGATCGAGATAGTTTAAACGCGTGTTTGTTTGTGTCTGAGAGTGGAATGTGTGCCATGGCGTTATCAATCGCCTTTATCGCACTGTTGATACATTAAATAAATCGTTGAACACGACAAAAGCATTTCACGGACCATAGTCTTCATTGAAATTACTCCAAAATTATGGACGATATTCTAGAATACAGATGCGCATATGGATAAAAGGAAAATGCATGCGAAAGACAAATTTGCAGAGTAGGCATGTCGTAATTACTGTTTACATATAGTATAGAAAGGGATAGTGAATCGCTCTGACGCCGTGAGGTAGGCTAGTGCGAAGCCTCTTACCGGATTTAGAACAGTTTGTTTCGCATTTGCCACAGCCATCAGACCCGTTGTGCAACACTACCATGCAGCGGTTGTAGCATATACTGCTAAATGACTGTAAGGAATGTAGATTCAAGTGGGTCGATGTTTTTATTTTCGGCTATATTCAGATGGCAGTGAAGATTTCTCCATCTTCTATGAAATGACCTACTACGTCACACACGCACTATGCGCAACCACGTGATACAGCTGGAATTTATTCAAACCAGCCACAGCAATTTTTAGGCACAGAATAGCCTTCTAGTGAGAACCCAGGATAGATTACTACAACTACAAATTGTTAATATATTGCTTAATATTGGATAGAAAGAAATCTGAATATCTTGGAAATAATTCCAAAGCATACAAGCGCACACGCACATCTACCATGACTGTGGCTACATTAGCCTATATCAAAATTAATTCCACAAATATTGTTTTCCTAATCATAACCATGGACATAATCATAACCCTAATTTAACATTACCCTAACAATAACACCAAAAGCCTAACCCTAACGCAGAACTTCACCCTAACCAACCCAATACACCCGAATTCTAACAAGCTAAGGACGGTGACAAGCCTACCATTTGGCCGCGGAAAAGGTTTGCACGGTGCCCCTTAGCTTTAATATACCCGAACTATGTCGTTTATATATTCATAAATAATGTGTAAACTTATGAAACTTACCAAATGGACATATGGAACGAAATCCAAAATGCATCCAAATGTACACAGTCCATTACCAGCACCCAGATCAGAAAAACGTTGTATTTCCACAGGCCCAGGTCTACAACAAACATCAAAGTACTGGGGTTAAAGTTGGGCAGTATACAGATATACCCTCTAGTCAGATTAGACCTTGGGATTATCGAAGAAAGTCGGACTCGAGAGGTTTCCATTCGACCAACCCTAACTGCCCTCATTAGGTATGCCACTAGTTGCCGGTATGTCCGTTAACGCTACATTTTCATAATTTGGCTGTGAAATATTTACGTAAAATAATGTGTTCGTGCCGATTAAGATCAGTATGCATGGAACAATCCGAGAACCCCAAGGAGCAAACAACAGTAATGTTGAACTTCAGTGCAGTTCATCATTACAACCATGAAATGTTTAATTGGACTTCACAACGTGGAGAACTTGCATCAGTACTGGTGGATGTAGGCTACAGAAATTGCAAAGAAAGGGTGTTGCTTGTACCTTAAGTAGGCGAACACATTATATACACTTGACATATGCAACCCCTTTTCTTTGCAGTTACCGTGCATCCACCTGAAACTGTTCAATGGCTTGGATTCCTAGAGCGCCTGTACTAAACTTGAGACTACAGCTTCAGTCGACAAAAAAGCATTGTGGAAACAAAAAAGTTAAGGAAATGGATTAGATGTACTATTTTATCACGATCCCTAAGTAGCTACGTAAGGTGTATCTATTGAAATTTTTGACAAAAGATTGCTGTGTGAGGTCTCCATATGTAGCAATTATGATGTCAAAACGTTCTACAATTCTGTTCACGTCGACATTTTGCGCCCAATGAATCTAAACATTCGACGTGGAGGAGCACACTTGGCTCTTGTTCTTTGTGAATCAACATGCACCTCTTCCGGACTGCAATTCCCTTCAGGAGGTTTTACTCCGAGGAACCCGTGGTTACTCCTCAAGTGCGTTGCATACCTCCACCTATCAATCCACCCCCGAACGGTGGGTGGGGATGGATAATTGTCGCATCGTCGTTCCTATATAATGTCTTGGTACTGGGATACCACAACTCATTCGGAGTGTACCTCATCAGTCTTCTCAATGAATTTGAAGAGACAAGTTCTAAAACAGGCAAGCTTCACACAATCACATAGGTCATTTTGTCACAAGGTCATTTCATAAGGTCATTTTGTCATAGTCAAATATACATTACACATTACTACAATTATTTCGAGTTTTTGGTGTGTTGAGATGTGTAAATAAACCTGTAACATAAATACCCAAAAAGTAGTGACCTATCCGGAACAAAAGATTGAAGGTTTTATCTTCTGTAACATGTTGAGGGGAAAGAAACAACATAGCTGTCACCTGTTGTAAAATAACTCATTAAACCTAGCTACCTAACGACCCACTACTCTGCTCTTCAGCATTGGTCGGATCCATCAGCTATGGCTTCATCATGATCTGTGGGCCACTGTCTGGGAAGCTGACTGTGAGGTTTGGGGCCAGAGAGATCTCCACCCTAGGATCCCTCATCATCATGATCTCCACAATGTGCTCGTCTTATGCACCCAATCTTCATCATGATCTCCACAATGTGCTCGTCTTATGCACCCAATCTTCATCATGATCTCCACAATGTGCTCGTCTTATGCACCCAATCTTCATCATGATCTCCACAATGTGCTCGTCTTATGCACCCAATCTTCATCATGATCTCCACAATGTGCTCGTCTTATGCACCCAATCTT